>JAUZND010066625.1:0-17513 GCA_034780555.1 Coelogynopora nodosa | reverse complement strand
ACAGTTGCTTTGAAAATGCGTAGTTTGGTTTCAACTGAACATTTGGATGCCCATACTCTCCATAACTTGTTGAGAGCGTTGAATGCCAAAGTCTTGCGGACACTGATGTCTTTCCTACTTGATTGAATCCAACTTCCTAGATATTTGAAGTCATCGACTTTCTTGATGTTGCCTTCTGAGATCTTCAAGTTAGGGCTGCCATTGAGTTGATCACCAATTACCATATATTCCGTCTTACCGCGGTTGATTCGAAGACCAATGGATAGAGCATGTCTTTCAACTGTGGTCAATAGAAGTTGTGCATCTTTCATATTATTGCTGAGAAGTGCAATGTCGTCAGCGAAGTCGAGGTCGGTGAGATGCTTGGCTGGATGGCGCCTAGATCGTCGTCGTTCGATTGTGAAGCCAACATCTGTGCCAATTTCCATTTCAGTCTTTCTCATGATGTAGTCAACGACTATAACGAATAAGTAAGGTGCTAGGGTGTCTCCTTGGAGGACACCTGCTGTTATGCTGAAATCGTCGCTTGGTCCGTCTGGGGTGATGACGTGAGCGGTTGTATCTGTATAGAGTGTCATAATCAATCGGACAATCTTGGGTGGTAGGCCGTATGATAAGAGGATAGAGGACATTTTTGATCTTGATACGCTATCAAACGCCTTGCTGAAGTCAATAAATGTTGCCACGCATTTATGATTTTTCTTGGTGGTGCATTCTTCAAATATCCGGCGTAGTGCGAGTACTTGTTGGGATGTGCTCCGGCTAGGTCGGAAGCCATTTTGGTTGGGGCGAAGGAGAGGATCCAGCATCGGGCGAATTCGGTCCAGGAGAATTCTGTTGAAAAGTTTGGCCCCGAGTGACATCAGCGCAATCCCTCTGTAGTTCCCAGGTAGACTGGCGTCACCCTTTTTATATATGGGAACTATCCTTGCAGATAACCATTCTGGTGGTGCCTCGATCAATTAACTCATTTAGTCCGTTCATTGGGTACACTAAGCCATGTTAATTATACTATTGATTTTTTATTATTTGTTATATTAACTATATTTATCTCCACATGGTTTATAGCGCGGTTCTTAGCGCGATTATACATGAACTGACATTACATTTAATGGATTATAAATCACGAATAATTATTTTAATTTTTCATTATCTACCCGATTTTGGTAAAATATAAATTACAAAATCAGTCAATGAAAACATTATAAATCTCCAGCAGCTTGTTTTTATTTAAAAGATGTTATTGACTTCCATGGACTGATTAATCAATATTATAATTGTTCACATAATATCTGTTTATTTCGTTATATTTATATAGTATTTGAACAAATTGTTATACTTGCTCCAATCATTTTGCTGTTGTCTTCTAATTAGTCTAACGAGGAGAATGACTCTTTTTGCATTAAATGCATAAATTGGTTTGTTACACTTCACAATTTAAACAAGCAGTTACCAGATAGCAGACATAAAATATAAGCGGATTAATACATATAAATTTGTGTACTTTAGAAATTTTACAAATCAATTGAAAATCAGGCATTCTGTGACAAGGATGGAGAATGACTAATTCATTCCATATCACACAAATTGACTACGGGCAGATATTAAGTACAATTACCCTGAACAATTTACCGAATAATTGCTCAATTTATTGTGTCCGGAATACGTCAGTAGTCATTATGTAACCATTATACAGTAGTAGTGTCATTATATCTATTGTATATATATATTATCTATATTTTTCCAGGTTTCATCTTTAAAAATTAATTGGTGTACTGTAATAATGTTGTCTTAATCACAATCATTTTGTATTTGTAATATAAACAATATAATTGATATTTAATGTAAACATAACCACAAGGAAGGAAAAGATTTTAAAATGTTTAGACTCGAAGTTACAGTCTTCAAAGACCATCAAAGTCACAGAAGACAAGAAGGGAACATTTATGAAGGTTCAAGATATATTATGAAGGAAACTACTAAACTTACACAAATTCATATATAATATAAATATATATATTATATTATAATATATATGAAAATCTAATATATATAATTAAATAATATAGTTTAAATTGGCAATTGTGTCAATTAATATTCATGATGAGATGGAAAGATTATTGATGCAAAAAATATTCTTTTTCTCGAACTTTCGATGTATTTTCTGCCTTGTATCAATTAATTTTAGTAATTCTAATAATTTATATCATCTAACAGTCAGGTAAAGCACACTACGAACAATCGCCTATCTTTCTTAATGATGTCACAGGTCCGCTCCTCGGCAACAGTTCTGTCCGGGCCGGCCAGTGTGGCTGCGATGGCCCTTCCCAACTCCGTCTATCAGCAGAGCCCCCAGCTCACCGCACTCCAACCGGCCCGTCCCCTTGTTGCCACCACACTCCCCCATTCCTCAGCTGCAACACATGGTGAGTGGCCGGGCAAGTGATGCATACTATAGTCGGGTTGTTGCCATGGTAGCAGTAGATAATTAAGACTAGTTGGGTTGTTACCATGGTAGCAGTGGATTATGAAGACTGTAGTGGGGTGGTTGCCATGATAGCAATGGATTATGAAGACTAGTTGGGTTGTTTCTATGGTAGCGGTGGATTATGAAGACTGTAGTTGGGTTGTTGCCATGGTAGCAGTGGATTATGAAGACTGTAGTGGGGTGGTTGCCATGATAGCAGTGGATTATGAAGACTGTAGTGGGGATGTTGCCATTGTAGCAGTGGATTATGAAGACTAGTGGGGTTGTTGCCATGGTAGCGGTGGATTATGAATACTGTAGTAGGGTTGTTGCCATGGTAGCAATAGTTTATGTCATTAACCTTGAACATTATTCGATATGTTAATCAATCTCTAGATTTTCATGTCCGATAATGTGTTTATGAATCAGCCTTTTGTTAAAAGTTCAATTGATATAAAGATTGATGTATTGTATTTTTACAGACTATAAAAAAAAATTTATTTAGTTAACAAAATTCTTGAAAAATAGGCAGTCTTATATAGGTCTATAATTCTAGAAAAATTCTAGGAATTATATAATATAAAAATTACAATTTAACGATACATATCTGATAATTAAATAACTTTAGCTCTAAATACCCGATACATTAGTCAGTCGTTAAGATCATTTAATTTTGAAATAATATTCCTAGTAAACCAGGAAATGTCAGAGAATTGTTGGTTATTTATTTTTATATTTAACTATAAACATTATTTAACAATATGCCGACACGGCAGTGGAAAGCACAATTGTGCATCAAACCCGACAAAGTTGTGTTTCCTATCAATAGTTCTGATAGATATTATGGCAGCCTCACTTCTCCGTCATCTACGTCCGCTTCCCTTATTCATTCCATTGACTTGTCAGAGAGCTATGGTTTCCGCATGCCACCGAGCCGGTCTTTCGGCAACTATCCAGGTAGCTACATATCACTGCAGACCAGCGGGGGTTTATTGTCATTAAGTATGGAGATTTACCTCTATAGTTGGGATAGATGTACCGTCTGAAACTTATATATCTGTGCCAGCACAGGTATAACATGACTCTAAAAGCACGAGAGAGTACTTTCAGTACCTGCCCATTTTTTATACACTTACGATTCTGAAGGTTTTCGTGTCAAATTCTAGATAATTTGATGTAACGCATCACACAAAATGAAACAAAATAGAATGTTGAGACATTGAAAATATTTGTATCAAAAATAGGGTATCACGTCATTTGACCCCTACATCTCCAGCGGAATAGGGTGTTGCTAGGGCAACATTTCATAAAATAAATAATACAAAGTTCATTTGCACGGACATTATAAATTTTGTCAAAATTATCATTTCTTTCATAAATTTCCAGTACGTATAGTGTTCGCTCCCTTATTGAGCATATTTCGATATCCTACTGGGCCTACTTTGTAGTATGAAAGAGAACATCGCATTCAGTGACCCAATAAAGAGCACAGAACGATTTAGTCCCGATGAATCAGGGATAAAACTCATTTGAGTCATTCTATCATCCTACGTTTACCTCCATAATTGATTTCCTATATAATTACTGAGTCGTTTAGTTGTGGGCATGTGTGAAAACAAACAGATGGTCTATCTATCCTAACTATAGTTTGTTGTCTATTCTTAAATGTCACACAAGAGTCGACATAGATTGTACACTTCAACCGTTGCTAGGGGTGAGCATTTTGCAGTTTCGATTTGTTGAGACATAAATATATTTAATTCAAAATTGGCTTTAAATTGGTGCAACTTCTATCAAATTTACACATGAAGAAAGGGGAATGTTTTTTATTATCTAATAACTCTGATATCGAACCATTAATCCATTTAAAGTGACGAAGTTGTGTATACTCGATGTCTATGTGTCATACTTTCATTATCTATGATTGGGTATCAATATGCATTGATTGGTTTTTGACATTTTCAAATATAACATTCTGTGTTTCTGTTGTCGTGTCCTCCACTTTTGTTTCCTTCCTTACTCAACTAGTTTTCTGCTTCAATTTATTTGTCCTTCTATACTTTGCCTATAACGTGTCATGATATCTCATTAAAAAAACACGGGTCATGCTATGTTCCTGTTTCTGTCGTGTGTTAAAAAATGTACCGAGGAACACACCCAAAAACATTCATTTGATTAGGTGATGGGATTGTCTGTGTTGGATTCTCACTTTTTCTTTTGCCTCCTTACTTATTCGTTATACTTTTATATGTGTTTGTAGGTTGGCGTGGTATTGTGGTTCACCAGACAATAAATACCGACGGTATCTTGTTTTGTGGACCATTTTTTTAAATAAATGCACCGGTTTATTTGTTCTCAAATATTAATTATTAATACACACGGGATGGTTGTATTTATTAAGCAACATCAATTTACAAAATCAGATTTTAACCAGTTAATCGTTTTTTCTTTTACGTGAGCTTAGTCATTCTATCTTTTCTTTCTATCTCTCTCTCCATAGGGATGTCTGCCTCACATTTGAAAGCGAAACCTTCTTTTATGACTTTGTCTATTTCAGATATAAATACACATTTTACTCCATTGTTCACTTTGCCCATTAAAACACAAGTTTGCCAAAGTATATGTAGTACTCATCGTATATATTTCAAATTGGAAGGCTGACAATAATTGCATGTATGATCATTTTAACTTTGAAATCGGATAATTTTTGCAAAGTACTCTACTATCGATTACGTTATAATTATTATCTATTATATTATGTTACTTATCTTTTTCTGATTGACCAATGGTATATGATTATCAATAATTGATATCACTGTGCACGTATATATCACGAGGTGGAATTGCCCATCTTATAATGTACCGCATTATGATCCGTTAACTTACATTTGCTAGCTGATCGGTATTTGTACTTTTATTGTATTTTGAGTTACATTGTCAATTAATTTGGTACATTGTGTTATTTATATTTTGTAGCTTGGTTTATCTGGTGTAAAATGACTCCAATTTAAAACAAACCGTTAAAAATAGATCGTTTACTTTTAGCCATGTTTGAATAATTGATAGATGTAATCTTTTTGCATAGTTGTTTTATTTATTACCATGCCATTAAATATTTCTGAAAGAAAGCATCTGCCAAATCAAGTGATGTACGAACTTCGTGTAAACTTTCGAACATCCTCTAATTTAAACTTTCTCTTCTGAGGGTACTCGGAAACCCTCGAAATGGAACTTTTTAGTGAAGATAGGTCCTCAAAAAACAGAAAAATTATAACTTTGTGAGTTGACATTTTTATTTAAATTCTATCAAAAACATGGATAAATTTGTCTTCATATTATTATTTTTTAATTGTACATATTTTATACATTATATGAAGGCTTTTAAGAAAACTGATCATCCAGATAACATTGTAAAATATTTCACAATATGATCTCTTATTATATATTATACAATTTTCAAAGCTGTTTTGGCATACAAAATTGTTTGATAATAATTTGATTGAAATACATAATTTTGAAGAACATAACATGTCTTAATAACAGAGTATTCTGTCTAATATTGTACAAACCATTTATGCATGGTCGATATGGACTGGTTCACTCATGGAAACCTTGCTCCACGCGCGCACCACAAACCACACTTCATGCGGACCATTAATATTGCCCCCCAACCCAAAATATGTTCTCTTTCAGTTGGACAGATTCAGGCGCCCTATCCACTCCGGCCGATGCCATATGGCGGTCATCGTACGTATATTGTAGCCGCCACACTCGCTTGCTCTCTCTTCTCTTATATACAACCTTTTATGTGCCCTGTGATAGCCCCTGTATTCCCGATTACTCTCACTTCTTCGTCAAATTCGTTTATATTTGTGACAAACAGTAGTTGGTTATTTATAAGAATTTAACATATTTTATTTTAAAAAAACACAGGCTATTGAAAAAAAATTAAAAATTATATTAATTTGATGACTTATTTCAAGCTAGTTTTTTTTTTTTTTTAATAAATGTCAGTTATAGGTGTGTTTGATAATTTTCGGCTGACTTTATGTGCTACATTTTCAGATTTGATTTAAGAGTTATACTAATTATAATAATAGATTTATATATTCATGTAGTGCATAAAGTAAATATTGATATATATATCATGGTTGACTCTCTAATGGGGCGAAATCCGATTTCGGGATAGTTAAGCGGAAAGTCTGCAGAAAACGCACGATCACCGATATAGTAGTATGCCAATAAAACCAAATAAATTTTACGATGAAGTGACGAAAAATTACATTACAAATAAGTAGACAGGGTGATAGTACCCCCATCCCCCTATACCTGTACACAATACAATGGTGACGGATCTGTTGGTTTATTTTGTCACTGCTGTCGACTTTCTTTATCTAGATGTGAAGGAGACAACTGCACACTGGCTCCCGATAGATAATTTACATCGTTCATTTTATAAGTCTGATTGTTTCCCTTCCTCTTACACCCAGTCTTCCTCACACTTGAGTAGTAAAGTAACTATTGATTCTGTGACCAATCAGGTTGGAATCAACGCATTTCTTATTATTAGATTATGTATTGGTTTTTTCACCACCAATATACCTTCTTAAATGTGCTTAGCATCGACATTGCGACTATAACTAATAGGCGCTTTCCTTGCAAATTTATCTTCTTTTAATATCACTTTCAGTTTCTTTTTTATGGTTGAGGCGTTTAACATGATTGTAACTTTCTAACTTATATTATCTGCTTCGAGTGTTGTGGCCTAATTAAAAAAATTTCTTTTAAATTCATTTCACTGTTGATTTCACACTTTATTTTTAATCACTTATTTCTTTCATTATGGGTAGTAGCTGTGATAAAGATAATTTTTGTCATTTTCCTAGGTGAAAGCTGAAGGAATATACGTCATTTTAATATTGAGAACGTACTTTTCCTATTTAAATCGTCGGTATGTAGTTTGCATCAATTTCAAGTTTTATACTTCAAATTATCATCGTGCGCTCTCTTTATAGGATCTAGAATGTAGTTGTTTCTATTCATCAGTTGATAGAACGATAATATGTTAGATATGGTTAACTGATGGTCAGTTTCAGTGAGAAATGAAGATTATTATCGCCGATTAACAAGCATACACCGTGTCATAATTACTGTACTTTAGGTCCCGCTGTAATTAGTTAAGAGAACATTAACTATTACGTAAGTATCCGGTGTAACGTCATGGTGTACAGTTTTATTCATAACGCACAAATAATTCCGTAGCCAACATTGTTTACAATATATAATACAGCTAATCCCACAGTCTTCATATACCTGGAAAACAAAGTAAACCATTTTTGATGTCTGTTGGATTTAACCGCCGTACCTTAATTTAATTTTTTGAATATTTGATTGATATCATTTTAGTATAAATACCACATTATAATATATTAACAACTTCTAAAATGTAAATTACATATTTGAGAGAAGGTAGTTATGGAAGCATATCAAATGCGTGGATAGAAACTGAGAGGCGTTAACAAGTAACTTTTTACTCATACAAAATACTTAAATGCATTCTAATGTATTTAATGTAGCTGAATACACCGTTCCCTAATTTTCTGTTTGAACCAAACCTAGGTCCCATTCTGATTCCGAGTGGAGCCGGTGGCCAGTCCTTCATACTGCAGTCATCCAATGGAGTTCCTCTGCAACCCGGCCAATCGAGCAGTGGAGAAATGAAGACCTATTTAATCTCGTCCAATCAGATCAAGGTAAATATGACCTAGGTTTCTGGCACCCGTTTCCATAGCTGTTGGGGGTTTTTGCATCCTGGATTGTTTAGTAGTATTGTTTGTAGAGTATGTTTAAGCATGAAAATCTATAGTTAGGTTATAAATGTAACGTTGAACAATGTAAACAAAATTATTAATTCAATATTTAACTATTTCGTAAATCATTTCGATTGTCTTATCATGCTGATAAATAAAGACAAGTAATGTTCACTTGTGACGAAGGCAAAATAAAAACCACAACAAAACTTTAACTTTTATTGTGGTTTACCTTATCATACTGTAATCTCTAAATCACATCAATTAAATCCATAAATCTAACCTTAATCCCTAATTACCCGTCATGCTCCCTAAATAACACTCATAATCTGTACATCGAATTTTTATTTCCTCAACCACACATGTTATTCAGGGTGTCTACTGACCCTAGAAATAAGCTTGAATGCAAAAGTTGCTTCTGTAATCCTGGATATCCTAGAAATAAACTGGAATTTTAATATAATGAAATGTAAAATTTATATTATTTTAAATATTAGATGTGTCGGTATCTAATGTTTGCAAAGCATAGCTATTATGGTTTAAGATAGATAGGCGCATCTGTCATGCTCAGCTTTCATTAGCTAGTTCAATTGCTATTTTCACTGTTTTTAAATGTTTCGTTGGTAGTTGTTGTTTAATGTTTGCTAAACAGTTAATTTTGGCTATTTTTACATCATAATTTTATTTACATAATTATTAGCTTTATATTATTATTACTGAAGTCACTGTCAACATACCAGAGTGGCCACCTGTACCTGAAATTCGCGAAAAAGATTAAATGCATGTGAAATATAGGTAATTGAATTTCATATTGAATTTTAAAATGCGTAACTTTTCTATGGTGTACGTCAATTTTTTTATTATTTTCATTATAAAAACTTTTTAAGCGTTACATTTTCAATGTATTGACAAACCTGTGGTGCATATAAATATTAATTCTTTATTGTTTACTTTTGTATATGCTGTACACAACTATTTTGTTATTAAATTGTGCAGATATAATTTTTCATACTTTTTTGTGCTACTAGAGAAGGCCAAAGAGCTATTGGAAAAGCTAGCAAAGACTTTTGCTTCCAAATCTTTTTTATAGCCAGTGATGTAAACCTTGTTGTCCAGCAATATCGCAGACTCCTAGACAATCTAGCAGTTGTATTTTATCAAATTTTGTAAAATAAGGTCAGGGAATTTTGTATCACTAAAAAAAATTATTTTGCAAAATATAAAGTTTTGAATAAATGTCAAGAAACTTTTTCTGACTATTACATGTTTGATTCTATTACAACTCGAATATGTTACATAGGAGTGTTCTAAAAAATGGAAATTAATTTGTTCTCATTATTATTAAAATATTAATTATTTTGAATTTAACTCAGTCTTAATTTTCATTTTATTATTTAAGAAGTAGATAAATGGTCTACATTTAAATGTATAATATAATGCTTATGAACTGTATACACTAATCTACATCTTATATTTGGGATATCATTACAATACGTGCCAATGGTATATAATATTTTTTCTTGAATTTTGTAAAATAATCTCTGGAAAACCTGGAAAAATCAGGGAATTTTGTTGAGCAAATGGTGTATGAACCCTGTGTATGCATTCAACTTGCTGCGGAACGTCGTGTCGCGATTGATGAGCGTAGGCCTTTAACCAGTTGTTAAACTTTGATCTTTATAAATCGTTAAATAATTTTTAAATTATTCATTTAACAGGGCTTATATATTTATATAAAATATTTTCGTGAATTTTGTCGGTAATACGTGAATTTTTTCATGTGTAAATGATGGCCACCCTGACATACATTTATGTACCTATGTTATCTGTACTATTTTTAATTTATGAATTGGTGGTGGGTATTAGACATACTTAAATTACGTAATATATTCCTTCATTTCGCTAACATTTAAATGAATTACTATAACTAGAACCAATTACTTCATTGTACTACTATACTACCAAAATGGTATAGCCACTAATTAGATATGCATTCCACAATCTATGGTTGACTCTCATGATAGTGATAATCAATATCATGCCCTTGATAATTTAATATGGTTCTCAGTCGAAATTTATAATATAGATGTGTCTCCTGGAAAAAGTCTAATATTCTCCTGGAATATCATAATTCGATTCTCAGTAGACACCCTGTTATATTCAGACTTGATTTAGGTATGTCACTTACAGATTCTAAATCACATCCCTATTCCCTTAGTAATATATCCCAAATTCCTAAATCATACCACAAATACTCAAATCACAGACACATAATCTCTCCAACACTTCCCCAACTCATAAAGCAGCACCAGGTGGACGGGGCAGGTGACAGCACCTCGGAGGAGGAGGACGACGACGATGACGATATGGTGGCGGTGTCCAGCGATGGTCGACAGCACCACTCGAGGCATCACCGGGGCATCGCGGCGGACGATCTGCTGAGCCCCCCCGCCTCCATCCGTCCGCCCCACTCCACCCTGACCTCGCTGGGCGGGGGGGAGGCGGAGGAGGACGATTGGCCGGAGGGCGATGAGAGCGGGGGAGCCGCCGGTGGCGGGGAGAACAGTGGGGAGGAGGAGGAGGAAGAGCGTGAAGAGGAAGAGCCATTGAACAGTGAGGATGACGTCAGTGATGAGGAGGCGGACAAACTCTTCGAGACCGACAATGTTGTCGTGTGTCAGTACGATAAGGTGGGAAGGCTAGAATTGGTGTTTACTTTACTACTAACGTTAAGGTGGGGCTGGTAGAATTTATATTTACTTTACTACTAGCGATAAGGTGAGGCTGGTACAAATGGTATACTACTAGCGATAAGGTGGGGAGGTTTGAAGCTGGGTTTCTTTTAATCCGTGACAATATATCACGAAAATTTCTTGTTTAAAATTAATTTTTTTTTTTTTATATTAAATTTAAATGTTTTAAATTATAATGGTAGTATAATAATTTTTATATTGTCAAATTTCAAGTAGCATATCTGTTTACATCCTTTAAATAGTTACATTGAAATCACATTTCGATCAGTAATTATTCGTAGAGAAAATTGATTAAAATTAAACAATGAAAGAATTATAGTCTTGGGATTTCGCTTTTTCTAAACATCGTCGAGCAACATACATCACATTCCATCAATCGATACAAAAAGGATTATCATATTCTCGATAAGTTGTACGGTTGTAACCATGTAAAGAATAAGTTGTAGGCGGAATCTGCAAAGTTCTATTATTATCGATCTTGGTTATACCGTGTCATATAATTAAATATCTTACGGTACAGTTTTATTTAAACTAAAACTTTATATAAATATACTAAATTAGAAGAAGTGGTTTGGGTGTAAAACATTTATCTGGAAATACTGTTTTTGGGTTGATCTCAAATTGTATTTTGATTGATTTTTTAATCAAAAATGCGTTAAAAATAAAATTTATTCCATATGAATAATTACATATTTCAGAAAGAGTGGATTGATACCTACTGAGGTAGTTCTAAGATTCCTAGATGCCTCAATTGACCACAATTGACTTTTCTTGTCGCGAAGATATATAGCGAAGTTCCTAATTATAGAGCCCGTGCAGACCCCTGAATTTCATCAAAAAAAACCGATTGTAATAACGAAAATAGTCAAACCTGATATTTTTTATAGTTGTTGTTTCTGATTCTGTAAATTAGTGACTGCAATAATTGTTTAGTTTGTTTAAACTAAAGTTATTAAACGCTTTCACATTAAAAAATATTATGATAACCAATAAAGTCTGAAATATTATGTAATAATAATGTGTAATGTTATAAGAAATTTACAATATTAATTATCCATTTTAATTGTCGTGATTAGTTATATGTGTGTGTAAGTACGTTATCGAAACTGAAAAATATTCCGTTTACATATATTAACAAAAACGATTTTTATCACAAAAAGAAAAACAAATTTCGTGATGAGAAACCCTTTAAAACCATCGAATTGGCACGAATCCTGTGAATAGCTTCTTTAGTTTTATTTCCTTTGTGTAGGAACTTTGTTAGAAGCACGGTTCTTACTCCACTACTGCTTCTTGCATCATCCTCATCGAAATCGGTATAGCTTATCAACAAGTAGCCTACCTTATTTCCGGATGCTTCCTTGGCCATATTTTATGATTTAGTAAACCGGACAACGCGATAGGTTCCATTCTGTCGTTTACTTTCACCTTCTCTTAATTGAAGACAAGAAAAGTCGTTCCAGAGCTTTACAGAATGATCACTGAAAAGACTAATATCATATGTGTCGGTGTCTTGCTTTAAAAATTGGTGAATATGTCACACAATGTTCTCGATCGTTCTCCTTCCAACGTAAATCTCATTCGGTTTATCATTCATCTCGTCCAATTGTATTCTTTTCAACTATAAATCTCTCAAATCTGTTCTCACATGGTTTGTTTCATCTGAATTATGTAATGCTAGTTAAACGTTTTTAAGTTTCTCTTTTTTGCCAATTCCATTCATGCCCTTATGCTGAATAATATAAAGGTAACAATAATTGCTGTTATTTCAGATCAACCGAAGTCGAAATCGTTGGCGATTTCATCTGAAGGATGGCATCATGACTATCGGGGGCAAAGACTACGTTTTCCAGAAGGCCAATGGTGATGCCGAATGGTGACGGATTATGTTCTCATCTCCACCAATCATCTTTCTCTAACTCTCCGATAGATATATATATTTACTTTGCAAAACTCTGTTCTGCATTCATTTACGGCCGATTTTGTGTATTTATCTTAAAATTATGCTCTAACACACTGTACTATCTAAATTTAAAAACAGTAGTATATGAAATACATAAATATACTATTGATGTTAGTCCAATGTCAGGGGTGTAATTTACAACAACTTAATGTTGCTCTTCTTTTCATTGTGTATTGTTTTTTATATATATATATATACGTTGGTATCTAACTTACACTCCAGATTATGGATATGTACAGGCGGTGAAATGGTCAATGTTACTCTAAATCGTCCCTCTTAGCTAGTCGGTATTTCTTTGTACCGTTCTCTTTTTTTGTATGTAATGAAACGTATTTATTTGTGGACCCGATGGCTTGTTTAGCTCGTATGACCTCTGTAAAAATATATAATAGCTTCAACTATTGTGCACAGCTTGACTTCTTATGTTTTGTTTCAATTTAGTAAAATATTCGCATTAGGGAGCTACGGTTATGTATGTATAATACAAATTACAATGTTATAATTATATCTAATTATGTTCAAATTAAATGCCATATGTGTAACTACAATATGTCCTTTATATTGTGCCTACTTACTCACTAAAATATATAACCCAGCTCAGGGTGAAAAATGCTAGGGACCCCTTAATATGTGACTGGTAGGACGGTATCTTTGGCGTGCGTTCCGCATGAAAAACGTATGGAAACTTATTCGAAATTAGATGTATTTTATTGTATACGAGGTATAATAATTTTTTAACACTTTATTTAAATTTAAGAATTAGTAATTATAAATAATTATATCAATCATTGTAATAGTCGATTTTTAATTTGCATGAAATGTTACTTTAAAATGTTTTAAGTCTTCCATAAAAACATGTTTCAATGTAGGCAAACACATGAAATAATTTTTCAACTGACATTTAGACATGATTATTTTAAGTTAAAACTTATTGTAATCGAATGTACAATATATTAAAAAATACTACTACAAAATATTTCTACCAATTATTGTTTTAAAAAATACTATTCTATAGAAACACAATTTGTACGACATATTAAGAATATTCATTGACTATTAAAGTGAAACAAAGTTGTATTCAAAGTAATTTTCAGTTAAAAGACTTTGTCTGAAATGGAATTATTGAATTTGTCATATACGTGTCATGTTATTCGTTTAACACTGCATTCTTTATTTAAAAAATATTATTTAATAAGTAGGGATCATACAAGGAATGCAGAATATTGACAATATTCTACATTCTTTGATCATCAAGTGTGTATGCAAGCTATGATATTACTTGACTTTTTTAAATTCATAATAATAAATTCAATAATTGTTAACAATTTTAGTAAGCTATACACATTAAGAAAATTAAAAAAAGTATAAAATTGTAATTTATTTTGTTTGAATGTATGCAATAACAATTAATTAATTAAGTAATAATTAATCTAATTATTTAAATATTTGTTTAAAATATGTTGAGGAAAATTTCTAAAGGATTTTTAAATCGGTGTCTCGGGAATTTCGGTTATTTTTGACATCGAAATTTATGTTGGTCTTTTTACTTTAATTTTTACATTATATTTTATGTATAAAAACGATTGATGAGACTTAATATATATGTTCAAATTTTGTTATCAATTACTTTATAAAAGTGAATCATGAAGCAAATAGTACCGACTATGTCGATTTATAATTCAGATTCAACTTAAACTATTACAAATTCAAACTCCATCTGGAAATTCAAGTTTTAATTAAAACATATTACAACATATATTAATTAAATCACATCTTCAACTAAAAATGATTAGGTGCAAATTTAACTAACAATCACATTCATGGATAAGCTGGCCATAATTTAAATAATTTTCTAAATTGTTTAAAAGTTTATTTTAAGAGTTAGTTAAATGTTTCATGATACCTCAACATGTCCCCAAAAGTAATTCAACTTTAGCTGCTTTTACAATTAATAATCAAAGCTCTTGCCCTAAAAACAAATGTTTATTAGACATCAAATAAAATCTTGTCTTACAAATGGCTACTAATATACTAAAAAACTACTAATATACTGAAACATTTCTATTGAAGATGTCCCATACATATAAAATAACAGTTAATAACAAACAAAAATACTTTTCTTAAAGGCCATGACATCCAATACAATCTAGCATGCCCTAAATTGTTTGAATATGTCAGGAGTTCTTCTAAATGTTATAATGACATTAAGAAAGACCAAGAAGAACTAACCAATAAAAGACACAAACTTTTTTCATTTACTAATTCTCAAATAAAAAACAAGGCTAAATAATTGTCCCTACAATCAGCCCAAATAGTGCATAAAAAACACTATAAACAAATTAGTCTACTTTTCTGACAAGTGAAAGCTTTCCATTAACTGATAAACTTTAACATACTTGACAGTAATCTACATTTTAACTTTATTTATTATATTTAACCCATTATTTAGCAAATATTATTTATTTATTAGAGCATATAGGAGAGGTGTTTTGTTATTTTCTCCAATCTTAAACTTAGCTGCCCCTTAGCTCACTATTTTCAATTTATATCACATTTTTAATAAGCATTTTATCTTTATTGTTACCTACATCTACAAAAAAAATTTCCTACTTATAATTTAGAAATTTTAATATATCACTAAATATATATTTAAAAAAAAGGTGTTTGATCTTTGTGCATTTTAATTTACATATTTTTACATTAATTATATAAGTAGATAAATATTATTATTAGATCCATATATAATGTTACTGACATTATATCATGTTAAATTGCTAACTACCCACTAAACGTCAATTCCTCTTTTTATTTCTGTATATAACAAAATTATTCTAGCTATGCATTTATATGCATTCTAGCTAGTGAAACCTCTATTGTATTTCATGTGAAAAAATAATCTCATTGACTTTGATTACTTGTCCTAGGCCTCCCATCATTATAGGATAGTCATTAAAATATTGACATTCAGTGTCTCATAAATTTATACCAATGACATTCTATGATCTACATTTACCACTTATGAGGCTATACATTATTACTGTTTAATATCTAGTGTTTACCAATAAATAAGCTCCATAATCTTACCAGCAGAAATTTGTGAATATGTATAAATAAAGTTATGGCAATTATAACCAGAACAATACCTGCACTTAGCACATTGCACAGCAGCCTGGTTGGAGTACACCATTGGCATTGCCATATCACACTTTTTACTCTTCATTTGATTATAAATCAGACTGTTTGATGCCAGATACATTAAAGAATCCTCAGAAGTATTAGTCACTTTATGTCACATAGATTAATTTGTTTAATATTGGGATATTGCAATTCAAGCATGAGGTCTTCCTGTCATTATAAATGGAAACAAAACTTAACTATTAAATAAAGTTATTTATTTAGTTTTGTAAAACATTAATTGTATTATAATATTAAAACTAGAACATACAAAAATATTTTTTCAATTAAAAAAATATTTAATTTATGGCCAGCTTCTCTATGAACATCATTTAACTAAAATATTCAACTGCAGATTCAAACTCAGATTTCAGTAGCCTACTAATTCAAATAAATAATACAACTAACAATTTATTCACATATCCAACTAGAAATTTTAATTTTCTTTCAAGTACAGATTTTACTGCAAGACACTAGCTATAACAAGAAGCATATTATGCCAGAAAATAGGGGAAGAAGAGAGGGAGGGGGCAGGTCAGTTCCTCTTGTAAACAAAGTTATCATATATATCTTTTAACCCTTCATACATAGACATACTTTTTAGTGTTGGCTACATAGAGAGAGAGAGGTGGGGGGGGGGGGTTTGTTTACCCCCCTTGGACAACCAAAACTTCCCATCATCTGATTAAGCTGAAATTTGGTATACAGATACCTCTTAAAGACTTGTCATGCAATTTTTATTTTCAAAATTTTTAATTGATTTGTATCATTTTTATGACCTGATTATGTAATAAACTCCAGTCAGGAAAACTATAGGAAACCAACATATATGCTATATAATATATTGACCAATATATACTTTAATTTTTGTATCTGATTCCAGATCACAAGATCTATATGTGTTGATATATTTTTATAATTATACTACTTACACCTGTGGCCTAAAGTTTATAATCACCTTTCGAAAATACATTAAATCCAAGAAAATCCATATATATTTGATAATAATCTAAACATATACATGCCTACCTAACATTTTCTTTGTATATTGTTTCCATCAGTGTATAGCGTGATGAGTATTTAACCTAACATTATATTACATGATTTATTGGCCAATAATAAGCAACCTTTAATAAGAAAATAACTGCTATAAATAGTCAATTCTACAATATGTCAAATTTGTTTAGCACTTTTTAGTCATATTATGGGAAAAAAGAAGGAACTTTTAGTAGCTGTTCATGCTCAGATAATTATCTTGCATTCGGAACAATATTCTCAACGTCAGATAGCTAACAGATTGCACATTTGTCAAGCAACTGTTTCAAATACCATCAAGCGGAATACAC
>JAUZND010066614.1:0-17514 GCA_034780555.1 Coelogynopora nodosa | reverse complement strand
GGCTGTCTAACTCTGCAGTGTAGGTGCTTGACCAGGCGCAGAATAAGTGCCTGAGACTCATAACTGGTATGTACTCTACGGCTCCAGTCGATGCCATTCGCTTGGAGGCTGGCTTCCCTTCCCTTCATACCGTCATCCGTTGTGAAACGGTCACAGCACTGGAGAAGTCTCTGAGGCTCACGAACTCAAACCCTTGCAGGATAATCTCAGAGCTTATCAGAATTTTCTCAGGGACCACTACTTCCATAACGTGAATGGACCTATACCGTGACAGTGACACAGAGATTTTGTAAGACCCCAAATGCTTATTTTCTAACTATGTCTACTGCTGTATAATTTTGAAATAAAGGGGATATATTTAATGATTTTTAGAGTTTAGGGATGTTAGGATTTTAGGATTTTAGAGATTTTAGGAGTTTAGGTTTTTTATAGTATTAAACCTTAGGATTTTAATATTTTAAGGATTTTATGGTATTCAACTTTATTAATTTAAGAGTTAATGGATTTTAGTAGTTTAGCGCTTTTATGGTATTAATCTTCAGGAAATTAGGATAATAAACATTTGAAGTTTAGATATATTAGGGTGTAAAACTTTTGGAGTTTAGGGATATTATTGTAATAATTTCAGACACAAGAATAAGTGACATTGAACTTCAAAGTACATGGAGTTGAAAGAAAAAATCGGTCTGAGTATGTTTTGATAAAAGTATACATATATTATACTTACATTATACTTGTATCTACGTATAGCAATTTAATTCTAATAGTATACTTACAGTATAGTATCTATGTATAACGCTTTAATACTAGTAGTATATCTCAAATCACTTTCTGTACTTGCTTTAGTCGGCGTGAACGGCGTGATCGCCGATCAGACCTGCAATGTATCTTATTGAGAAAAATCAATAAATGTGCAATAAATGGCCATTTTCTTAATAGAAAACTCGAACTCAACGACATCGACTTAGTCGGAATCCATATTGAAACTACCCGGATCTGACATTATATGACTACAATGCATCGTATTGGGAAAAATCAATAATTATAGCTGGATGATTAATTACTACTACCTAGTAGGGTAGCTGTGATCAATTTTGAAGTAGGACAATACTACTCACCTACCTTGACTTAGTCAAAATCCCCTTTGAAATGCACCAATAGGGTATCTCTGATCAATTTATATTTAGAAAAATCGTACTCTTTGACCTTGAATTAATCGGAAACGCCCTTGACCTTGTTTTAAGCGATCAATAGGAAGACATAGCAACTGGGTGATATAGAGCGCACTCTCCCATGCTACTGATAGATAATGTTTAAAAAGATATAACAAAAATATTTTTAATTATCACAATTAAATAAATACACAATATTACGCAACAATCTTAATTAATTAAAATGAACCTTGGCTCAATCTCTTTATTTTATACAATTTGTATAATAAATATAGGGAAACCAGAAATTCTGAAAAATCTTTTATGACGAAAATAATTCATTTCAATATATTTAAAATGTTAACCTAAAATTCTCGGTCACATATAATATTCCTTATAATACTAAATTTAAGTGTTATAAAATGTTGCAGAACTTAATTAAATTTAAGAGTTAATTTATTTTGAAGGTATGCAACTTCGACCGAACCCAAGAGGCTGGGGAATAACTTGTATACAGCATTTCAGTTATTGTTAGAAATAATATTTTCAGTATTTATATATAATATAAGCTGTCTAAGTACATATTATACTGTAACTCACAATGCTCATTCTTGAACGTGATATTGAATTGTATTGGCATTGAATTACAATTATGTATATATATAAAGAGCTAATTTATAGCAGATATACCCTAACTATGTCACTTAATTATCTGCAGTCTAGAAACTGGCACTATTTATGTAGAAAATATAGTGTATTATATCTACATGTAATAAGATATGATAGGGAATATTTACACTTTATCGAACAGTATATTAGTAATTGTTACATATTGTAGCATAATGTTTTAAATTATTGTTATTTTAATGTTAAAACATATTAAAAAAGCCAATTGCGCAAATGAACAATATTGATATTTTAAAATTATTATGACAACTTAAATTTATTGTTGATGTATTTTAATGAAACTATTGGTTTCCTATCACAGTAGTATTTTATATTTTACATTCTTAATTATTACTTTTATTTAATTAAAATATAATTATGATGTTCTATTAATTTATGTAATTTTTTGCAAAATTATGCAAATTACGAAAATCTTGAAATATATAATACATTACAAAGACTTTATTATCGTGCTCAAAACAGTATTTTTTTATCTGCTTATGTCTACTTTTCTATCTCTCTCCCCCTATATTTTGATTTTTCATTGCTTATAAATTTAGTTACTTTCTAAAAATTATAAATATATATTATTTCTATGGTTATTATTAATTTGATAATGTTTTCTTGGTATTAAAATTTATTATTTTTTCTAATAATATATTTTAATTCCAGCTAAAGGGATTAAAAATTCCAGCAATTATATTATTTCTGAGATTTTTCATATTAAACAAAAAATGATGTGAAGCTTCGTGAACTATTATACCTTTCTGTCCTTAAAGTATATAACACAAATATTATAAACATTGAACTGTATATATATAGTATAACTAATAATTTAAAAAATTATTATTAACATATATTAAAATGTTAGTTAGAAAAACGGTTAGTTAACATTGGGTAAATTTATATCAAAATTGAAATAACTTTATCAAGATTTTCTAATTGTAGATGTGACTTATTTCTTATTATATTGTTCAATTGACAAAAATAACTATTTTTATGGGAAGTTATCATTTCTTTTATAAAGAAAATATTATACCTATAAGTGTTCATGAAATTAGAGCGATAAAACAGTGAAACAATTTTTTGTTTATGTTCCGTTTTCCATATTTCTAAGATAATTTGGGTCTATATCTGATGCGTAGCTCTAGATATTCGGCAGTTTGTTTTTCCGCTTTGGCGTCTGCTGACGACGTCGCATTTCTTTGTCATGATCCTGTCGCAGTTCAACGTGTTATTAGACGTCTCTACCACGAAGGCAGACATGTTGGTCTAGAGATAAGCGCCAAGAAAACAGAATTCCTCCACGTTGGAACAGATACGCTCTTATTATACTAAACTTACCGACTGGAGAAGTCATTTCCATTTGTGACGACTTCAAATATCTTGGGATAATTGTAATGAAGCCTAATACTTTCTTTGTTGATCAGAGGAGACAAAATTTAGGGGACGCGCAGTCTCTCTCCCGCATCTTCACATCATCATCTACCGACAAAACATAATCTCGGATTTTTTGGGCAATTGTCGAATCTATATTGGTATACGGCACCGAGTCTGTCCCAATGACTCCTTCAAGAAAAGCCCGGGTTATTGCCGCGCATCGAAGACTCATTCGGTTTGCTCTCGGCATTCGGTATCCACAAATTATATCCAATGCTGACCTGTATAGACTTTCCGGTGTGAAACCACTTTCTACCACTCTTCGTCAGCGCCGCCTTCTGATGCTCGGGCACATTATGAGAGAGAACGACCGCAATGTGTCCTCAAACTCACCTCAATCTTCTTTGGCTTTGGTTCTGGCCTACCCACCTAGTGATCAACTCCACAGGGGTATGGCTCGCTACTGGTGCATAAACAGCACTCTGACAAGTGAAATTTCTACCCTTCACTTGAACAATTTCAGACAACTGTCTCAATTTTCAAAACATATATTTAGAGGGATGGTCCTCGAATTATAACTGTGTTTTATATGCTGTGTCATTGTTGTCTTGTACCCTTGGCTGCAATCGATATGTATCTCATTCTTTTAGTTTGTATATTATTATTATATTGTTTATATATTAAATTTATAAATAAAAGATGAAATTAATCAAAATTATTAGGATATTTTTAGGATATTTTAGGACTTTCGAACTTATTGAGTAGCATATAGGCTACACTAATTATATTTTTAAGTATAATTTTTGACAAAATGTTTTTTTCCACAAGAACTTTAAGTTTTATTTTTTATTTTTAAGTTTTATTATTTAAGTTTTATTCCACAAGAACTTTAAGAACTTTAAGAACTTTAATTCCACAAAGTTCTATTATTAGGATATTTTTAGGATTCTCCAAAATTACATACATATGCATTAATTGTAAAATAATAGGGATGACATATACTAGCTAATTTGTTTGTCAATTATTGTCTCCTCGAACTATATATAGTATTCCTTATTTTGTTAATATCCTCTCTTGGTTCGCAATTTAAATTTAAATTATTATTATTTAATTATTTATTATACATAGATTTTGTATTGTTATTTATTAAAGAAATATATATGGTAGAAGTAAAGTCGTATAATTCAGTGAAATCCAATCAATAAAATTATTTTAATTATTTATGTAGTAAAATTCTATTGCAGATATTTTCCACAAATATATATAGTATAATGTTATCTTTCCATCAATACGAAAATTAGTTTCAACATTTGTGGAATAAAACATTTTGTCAAAAATTATATTTAAAAATATAATTAGTGTAGCCTATATGCTACTCAATAAGTTCGAAAGTTCTCTAGTACTTAAATACATTATAAATATATTATAATATAAGTTTCATATACTAAAATATTTAACGGCATGGTATATAGTATAATATACCGGCGGCAACACATGACAAATTACGACTCAAGTCTTTCGACCTTGATCGACAAAGACCTGCAGCTTTTCATCATACCAACAAAATGACTCTGGTGTCTGTCCACTCGGTCTTTCAACCATGGTCGATATTTTAAAACCCAACCTTCGAGAACGTTCTATCACACAGCTGACAATGTTTCTTATTATTAATACTAACACAAATTCCATAGATTATTCTACTGAATTCTATATATACTATTGAATAAGTAGTAAATTTAACGAGCTTTCGAACAATCCGAAAACATTATTTGAAATACACAAAAATTTAGTATAAAAATGAAAGAAAAAAACAATATTTAAAACTTCTTAAATAACATTATTTTTTCAATTAAAAAATGTGGAATTATACTTTCATTTATGCCAAATACCATTTTAAGATTTTCCTTACACCCCCTTTAATAGAAATTTAACAAATGCGCTTTCAGCAACCATAAATCACATTTTAATAAGGACCTCTTATAAAGTACCCCAACCACCAAAATTTGGACAATACCAAACGAAAGGTTTCGTTCGTTTCAGTTACTGTCATGACGGATTTTAATTCGTGAGATGTATTGTACACATTATTCGATGTTGTTAACCACGAAATATTCAATATAGCAGTTTGGAATCAGAAGATTTTAGAAACATGTTTTTGGGGGTATTTTAATCTGAACTCATACTTGTCGAAAGCTTTGATAAACTGTTTTGCTAGGCCCGATTTGATGTGTAGTGTCTTTCAACAAGTGCATTTTGAAGTATTTTTGTGCATTATGATAAAAATACTTTGTAACAAATACAACAACGTCAACTTCATTGCTTTTAGTCATCACCGTTATCAGAGTCTTCCGTCTCGACCACGTTTAGTCTCCACAATTTATTTAGTTTTTGATTTTAACCGTGATCCACTAAGCTTTATTTTGTTTGACTAGATTTAATACAATGAAGATAAAAAATTTAAAAAAACAGGAATTAATCTTTATAACTTCTTCCGAAATCACCAGAAAAACCATTTTGTTAATTATACGTTGGATAAATTTATACATTGATTACCATTCGTGCGGTATCGCGGCACAAGTCGGATGCATTTACACTAAAATTTCATATCCCATATAAAATCGCAAGTTCTCTGATGAATATAGTTTTGGTTAATTACTGAGTCAGTGAATAAAAACTTTGTTCAACTTTGGGCCGGCTACAGAGGTATCTCAACCCAGGCAATTTTCCGGACTGTTACTGAGTGAGCCTGTATTAGATATGGTATGTAGACCATGCCTCTAACCTAAGCTACCATGCACAGAATAGTGATAAATCCTTTTGGATTATTACCGTAAATGGGGAAAGTGTTGTACCGATTTCGCCCCCACAAAAATATAATGAATCACACTGTATAATTTCGATTGCGCATACAAAGGGTTAATAACTCTGGCGAGAATGCGTGCGTAGGCTACATGAATTGCAAATAACTCGGAGAGGTTTCTAAGTTTTAATGACAGATTATTATTTATTTAGTTAATTATTTAAATTATATATATTTTGTAGCGATTTTTCTTTTTTCAGAGAGTAATTTCGTTATTTTTGTTTAATTTATCATTTTATAACATATTCATAACCATAATTCGAAGCTAAGTATATATCAACCAAATAAAATAATAGAATGAAAGTTGTTGTATAGAGAACGGTAGGTATATTAAGTTTGGTAGCTTCATTGTAAATAAAATTCCTCTTAGAATTTCGGGACGTTCAGTTTGACTAAGCTATACCGTATCTTTATTTCCTTCGTAACGAATAGTTTTCATTTTATGGGAAGGTAAGCTTAGCTATACAATTTGACAGCTGTAGCAGCTGTTGCATACCTTGATTTTTTAGTGTTTATTTTATTGAAAGGCGAGCTTACTTATTGATTTATTTGTGATATTATAGTAATACATACACCTTCAACATGTAAGCGCTGAAGTAATATAAGTAATTTATCAATGTATTTTAATTACACTTCTATTAAATGTTGTGCAACAATTCGAAATATTCATTGATTGTTGGTAAAGAACTATCATTTGATCATTTGATCATTTTCCATTATTTTAATTTTTCATACTATATGTGTCCTATTTCAAATACACACTTTATTTAAAATTTAATATACTATTAAATTTTACTTCCCATGTTATACAAAAAATGTTACAAGACAACCGATGC
The DNA here is from genome assembly GCA_034780555.1 of Coelogynopora nodosa. NCBI lineage: Eukaryota > Metazoa > Platyhelminthes > Proseriata > Coelogynoporidae > Coelogynopora > Coelogynopora nodosa. The sequence goes on along the minus strand of JAUZND010066614.1, from coordinate 10,621 downwards.
TAGAGATAAATGACAATTTGCCTTTTTTAATATTATCTAGTCCGATTGCTGTTCAACTAGTAAAATTTCGCAACTTTCATAGTGATTTTCATGTTATGGATCACTATAAATATGTTGTTGAATGTAATTTAATGATATATAAAATAGCAGTCAAACATCAAAAACAGTTTTTAAAAATATTTAGCTGGGTATTTAAAAATATGTAATGATATGTACCCGGACACATTAAAAATATATCTACAAATATAAAAAGCGACAGAAGAAATGTATCAATTGTACGTACAGCTGTAGACTATTAGCTGCAGAAATGTCTTAACTAAATAATCCTATTTTTATTGACCATCTGAAAAGAAAGAAAAGAAATATATTTAATAAAATTACACTACTTAAATTAAATAATACAAAACAATTTCGCTTAATAAAATAATTTAAATTAAAAAAAACTTTAGTATACATACTTATTAATAGATAGAAAATAGTATCCAACATTTAAGGCCGAAAATTGACTTAAGTTTTTGAATTTAAAAACAGAACATTTAAGTACATTTTAAGTAGATGCAGAGCGCTCCTTAAAACAAAAATAATATAATAGTGCTTAAAAACAAAATTAGCTTTATATATGGAAATGAATTAAAACTTTAAAGTGAAAAACTTAAAGAGTGAATTTAAAAATATATATCTTGAATAAATTATTAATAATAAAAATAAAAGGAATTTAATATTATTTTTAATATAACTTAAATTGTCTATGCATTTTCTTTGGTATCAGTTGATTTTGGATTTGAATTTCTTGATGCTATAAGGCATTCATTCTATATTAATGACAACATCTTTTCCATCTTTGGCTTTTAAGAATATGGTTGCGGTGAAATATTAATCAAACAGAATAAGGGGTTGCTCTTAACTGTAATGCTGTGACATGGCTGAATGAATATTTATGTAATGAATAGCTCTAAAAGGTTCTGTTACGCGATGAGAAAGTAAATCATATGTAAGTAAATGAAAGTGTTAATCATATGCTTACTTATTATTTTACTTATTATGTGATTTTTGCTGGTGGATATCCACGAAATAGCTACTACCCCTGATGTTAACTATGTCAATTACTGTTTTTGACGATTTGTTTAGTTGTTTTAATAAGCACTAAACTTGCAATCCGGTCATCCGTAGGGAGACTAGGGTACCTGATGAGAGCTGAATAGCTCGAAATTGGTAGTGCTCTGTCTCTCTATAACTGTTTGTACTGGCTCTGCGCTTAGTGCTTACTTTTTAAATATTATAGTCCATTATTACAAGTTAGGTGGCACATACTGTGTTATGCGTGACAGTTTACTGAAAATATATAGAGGGTTGATGCATATACGGCAAAAATGCTTTTTGCTTCAAAAAATGTATGACACAAAAACTTTTTTTGTTTTTAATGAAAATACGCTATTTAAAAATTGCATTGCTTGTTCATTAAAATGCACTTTTAGGTTAATAAACATGTAGATAAATGCCATGGCTCAAACGCTAGACCATACACTAGAATAAAGTTAAATTAAATAACCGTTAAATTATCTATTTTTCTTTAAAATACATTTTTCAATATATTTGCTTTTATGTAAATATTAATTTATCTATATGCGTATTAACCTAAAAGTGCATTTTACTGAACAACTAATACAATTTTTAAAAAGCGTCTTTTCATTAAAAACAAAAATGTTTTTATGTCATGTTTTTTTATGACCCAAAAAGCATTTTTTCAGTATATGCTAAATATTTACAGTAAAATGTCACGCATAAACACATGATGTGTCAACTAACTCGTATATGAAAATAACAATAATGGACAATCATATGGTTTACTTTCTCATCGCGTAACAGAACATTTACTTTTTATGGTATGTTATTCGTATTTCTACTAACAAGTTATTAAAAATCATCGTAATTCGTTTATGTTAATTTACCAACTTAAAAATTCTTGATAAAATGTTTGGGTCTGCTAGATAAGTTGTAACAAATTTGAGTAATTATTACTTTATTGTATTCATTATTTAAATATTATTAATTAAATACTTGGTATATTAATGTATTACTATATCTATTTAGTCTACCATTTATAGTGGAGTGTTTACTTTACGGTGTTGAGTATATTACAATTTTATTTATATTTTGTTTCAAAAGATAATATATACACAGAATTAGATCAGGATCTTTCGGATAGGGTGGGCAATCTCGCACGATAAATTCTTTTCCGGTAGAATAAGTAACAAGATATCAAATCGAATGATTAAAATAAATAGAATTCCAAACTTATAAACTTATAATTATTAATGATATTACTGTGTCTGTTAAAATTGTCATCATAATATGATCATCATATATATCGTCATATTATGTAGCCTACATATATTATTTAAGAAGTGATCATTTTATGGAGAGTTGTTCACTTACTTTTTGCCTAATTATTGCATTTATAGTGTAATTATATAAAAGCAAACTATGAAATAGTTGAAATTAATACTATATAAAATTATATTTACTTAAATATTATTTTCAGAATTAAAAAAAAAAAAATTAGTTATAAATTTTCTTATAAATTTTTTATTCAAATCTTATTTGTCACCAAAAATAAATATTAAACGTGTATAACTCGTAAGCACTTTTTTCACATAAAATAGTTTTTCTTTCATTTAAAAAACATAATTTGCATAATTCTACAACACTGATTAGATAAAGTATTTTTTAACACCATTATGACGTCATACATTTATATATATAAAATATTTATATTTAAAAAATTTAATTTAACATTAGAATTATAAATAATCAATGAATATTGTTTACAAAAAATAATTAATTATGTAGAGAAATATTACAATCAATAACATAACATAATTAAGAATTAAAATGCGTTATAAAAATGTTTTACCAATTTACAGCGTCGTTTATTTATCCCAACGTTGGGTGTAATGTCTTTAATACTGAAATGTAACAATTTTCCTTGTTAATTCGGTCTTCGATATTTCAAATTTCATTATGATCGAGTATAGTAATCTGTACAACATTTTCAGACTGATCTAGTAGGTTGAAGTGTTCTGCCGTTTCAATAAATTTTAGTTCACCATTTCTTGCTGATTTTATATCGGACTTATATCCTGATAATCTAACAGAAATAGGTCTCCCTGTTTGTCCAATATTTATGGCCTTACATGGTTTACATATAATTCCATATACACAATTTTTATTAATTGTACATGTTCCACAATTTTTTATTTTAATATTTCTACCATTGGGATTATTTTTTACTTCATTAATATTAAAAAAGTAAAGACAAGTCTTACATCTTGGTTTGCTATATTTATTATTTATTGTTAGTTGTGGTTGTGGCTTGTTTTTTACTTTTATATCTGAATGTAATTATTTATTTGTTAGAGTTGGAGGACGTCTATAAGCTACAAGAGGTGAATCTGGGAATGCCGTGGAAAGTTCTTTTCTGTTATCATTAGTGATTATTTTAAAGTTGTTACGCAATATGTTTGGTAAATTTATTAATCTAGGGTGATATGTTAAATTACAAAGTACTCTAGTTTTTTTTCTTTTTTTTTCAAAAAAAGGAAATCACTGGAACTCTTTTCACAGGAACTTTTTTCACTTTTTTCAAAAAGGAAATCACTGGAACTCAAAGTTAAACTCTGGATAATCCCTATATAACATTTAAAAAAATCATTTGCTCTTTTTATAAACGCATTCTTAATGGAACATATTCTACGGAGTCGAAGGAATTGACTTTTAAGTATACCAGTTTTACAATGTTTAGCATGACAGCTATTACATTTTAAATAAATTTGATGGGTGTCTGTTGGTTTTGTATATATATTTTGATATTTGTCCATTCTGGATTGAAATACTTAAATTTAAAAAGTTTTCTGTTTGATTACTATAATTGACAGCATATAATAATTTTGATTTAATTTTATTATAAATTTATGAATAAATTCCAAAAATTCATGGAGGTCAGCTTCAGAGTTTTTCCAAATATAAAATATATAATCTAAAAATATTAAACAGATAATAGGTTGTTTTCCTGTTTTTTCTTATAAATCTTTATCTTATATCTGTCTCTATTTTCGACATAAATAAATGAGCGAATGTTGGTGCTGTTGGAGTTCCTATTGTTGTACTTTTTATCGTTGCTATGCTTAGTTGTTTCCATTTGTTGTTTGACAGCATTTAAACCATCTGAATGATCAATATTTGTATATTAAGAACTTACATCCATTGTAACTATTATTGATGTAGTTTGTATTTCCATCAAAAGTCAATATTTAAAAATATAATCCAATCTATATTTAACATATGAGAATATAGAATTAACGGTAGATCGGAAATAAAAATCGCAATTACAGTTTAAAAGGCAATACACGGTTGTACTATTTATGCATGTTATATTTTCATCATCATTTCTGGAATGTCAAATGATAAATATAAATTTGTAACATTCAAAAGTAACCGCAGTCTAGTCTAGAGACAAACATACTTCTGCATTATACATGTACACACACGCACGCCTATATATATATATATATGTGTATTTTAATATATTTATTTTAATATATAATTATTAAGAGAGCTATGATTTGTGCTTAACGGAATATTCACATGATTGTAAATGAATTTAATTTATGACCTTATAACTTTTAACAAGATTAGAGTGATCATTTAATAGAAAATACCCGTAAATGTCAGAAATGGAGCGCTAATCCTCACATATAACGATATTACAGATAACAGATTGCAGGCTAAATTAACGTTTTCGAATTGACTGATAATTCTCTAGTAATATAAGAACTAATGGAGGGAAAATATGCAGTATGGAATACACATATGCTTAATATAGATGCATGAAATGTCCCGACAAGAGAACTTGTAATAATATCCCCACAAAAGGGTAATTTTACATCGGCATATAGCATTTCTAGGTTTAAAGAACTACAGGCAGACTGCCTGTATTATACTTCAACAAGTTTTAATGATATTGAAGGGTTTATATGACTAACATACTATCATACATATCATGTATGTTTATAACTGCGTTTATGGTTTATTACAGGATAATTCATTTTACATATTTTAATTTGAATTAGAAAATTGAAATTAATATTATACACTTAATTGTTAATGTATTAACTTAATTTATTTACTTTTTTCAAGCTGGGAAATTACGATTTATGACGCTCTATGAAGATCTATTTATTGTATATCTATTATACAGTGTTGTATAATGTTAATTGTATATTATTTGCAATACACATTATGTACTTTTTTGAGTATGTATATACGTTTTATTACTTCTAAATTTAGGCTATTACGAGCAACGGAACTAAGAAGCAAATTTACCTGGTCTCTTTAATTTCATCATAGTGGGATTATACTGTATGTATAAATATAATACATCATAAACATTACTTTAATATGCCATACAGAAGTGTAACTTGTACTAATATTTCACGTAAATAATAGATACGACTTAACTGATAAATCAAAAGATGAATAACTAGTACAAACAAAATAGAACAATATAAATTGTTTTTATCATATCCCATAACCAATGTTTACACTACGCTGTTATTTATATCTGTGTTTTCAAATGTAAACATTACGTTAATTTTTTGTCTATCCAACTTGTACAGAAACATAAATCAATTATTGTAGATTGAATATTAATATGGAGTATAACTTACAAGCCAGTATAGCCAGGATTTAAAAAAACCGTTCACCAAAAAGGGACCTTATCATAATATACATACTTATTTTGCTTACAGGTAGCTAGATGTTCCGAAGTCTCGAACGCTACATTATATGGATATCAAAGTCACCTCTGATAGCTTATTTTTGAGAAATAAAAAACCGTCAACTTTTTGATAATATTATGATATATACCGATATTTAATATGAATAATAAATATAATTACAAAATGTTATAATAATGTATATTTAGTATATAAAATAATATACAGGAGGGTCTAAATACAGCGCTCAATTAGTGATCGAGCTAGAAACCGTAATAAATATCTGCAAATACGAGTAAATAATAATAATTTGAATAATATAAATTATCAAATCATAAATAAACTGTATGTAGCCTATATGTTTTTTAGATTATACGTTTTAGATTATTGTCACAATCGACATGGAACTTTGTTCAAAAATTTGCCGCGAAGCATGATTGCAAGACTATAATAACGAGAGTGGATCAATCTTAATGGCAAAATATTTGAGCCTTTCCGGTTGTAAGTGCTTGTAAATGACTAATAAATAAAAGATAAATAAAAGATACACTTGTGTTTCAAACAATAGTCAATGTTGTTATTAGTTGTTTGACTTATGACTCACCCTGTATCTGTGAAAAGGATTAAAAAATGATCATTTAGTATTTAGTAGTTAATAATAAATATTTATGATATATAGTTTAAATATACTGTTTCTAAGTATAATTACATATATAATTTATACAGGTGAGGTAAAACTTGTTCATAAATAAAATGTAACTAACAAATATGTATGTAATTGTTTTTTGTAATTATATATAAAATATATGTGGAGACTAAAGCCACTTAAGCATGTTAATTAAAAATTCCTGAAATTACACATGACTTTATACAGAAAAATCATTATTATTAGACAACTCATATATATTTAGTGCTGAAGGTCAATTACACAAATTATTATTAAACAAGAACACTTTTTTATTGAAGTCTTCGAGGATCGTTATTGCTGAAAATGATAATAACTCTCTGAAGTGTCAACAGAAAAATCACGATGAATATGCATTTGTTCGGGTGATGTAAAGATGTTTTTGATCCATTGATTAGATAAAAACATCTTTACATCACCCGAACAGATGCATATATTCATGATATTCATACTTAAATATACTCATCGCGATTATTGCAATTAAATGTACTTCTTATATTTAAATATGTTGTTCCTTAAATTGTATTTAAATTGTGGCTATTCGATTTCTTCCACGAATATCTGAAATGTTCATATTGTGTTACTTTAAGGGAAGTTTTTGGAATAAAACTGACTTTCTTTCAGTTTCTTTCTTGTTTGGAATTAAAAAACATATTAAAAATTGTATATTCGAACACATCATTTAATAAAAAAGACTCTTTAGATTCAATTATAAGTAAGCTTATTTTAAAATAAAAATATTTACAATGTTAAATATTTTAAAAGTTTATATAAAATGCTATATTATAGTTGTTGGAATTAACCAGGTGGTCACTCTACCGATAGAAATTGGCCCTTAAATTTAACTAAATAATATATATGATATATCCGAATAAGACTCACTACTTTTAGCAGTTTATAATTATGTGTTTGTGGACATTATGATTTAAAAGGTGTTTTTAACTTTTACATCACAAGCGCCTTTGTGTTCTATAATTTTATGCAAATTAATAAGAAATTTAAAAATAACAAAAATTTCATGGAAATTTGATGGAACAATTTTAACTACAAAACAATATAATACTATTTTTTCGTATCTTTAACTACGTTTATTTTGATAGCCAAACACAAACTATTCTTGGCAGAAATGTAGACCTTAAATTTAATACCTGTTTACCTAATAATGGCACTATTAGTACTATTAACACTAAGTGGATAAAATAGTGGATATAAATTTGATGACTGTCAAATGAATCAATTTTATATAGAGATATTATTTGAGGGAATGACAAGATTTTATATTCATATAAAGATCATGTATAAGTTGTATGCCAATATTGTCTTCAGTGAAATAATCATCGATACAGAATATTGTTTTTGAATCTTGAGTTTGGCGTAAATTTATTCAAGTCTAAAGAATCGATCAAATAAAACCATGAGTTCCATTATAGTTTGAACAAATATAGACTTTCTCAAAAATGGTGTCGGATTTGGTAGTAAGGACAAGTCAGAACGTTGTTCTATTAATCATGGAACATGTGTGACAACATCAATTGTCACGCTCTTATTGTTTTAAATTTGACATATATTTAAATCTTAAGTTATGAACTCAACAAGTCTTCGGCCTTAAGTTTGACGACATAACGGTGGAAGAATGAGGTTTAAATATTTCCAAATAAACTTTTTCAATAAACTGCAAGCCTAGATAGAGCATGAACATTTTTAAATTAAACAATATGAAGACTGTTAAAATTTATTTTGTTAAATGTAGATTATATCAGTTGATCGATCATTTCAATCTTAAACTGTTGTTACGAAAAGGGAATTTTTTTTCATTTATTTATACCCTAAGTCTTTATTTTTTAATATTCACAGTTGGCATATTTGAAATTTTCTGGGTATAATATAAAAAATATAAAAGAAAGACTGTTTTTTGGAATTTTAATTATATAGTGTGTACTAATTTCAAAATATTATTAAAAGTATTCAAATAAGACAATTATTAAACCAGATTTAATGTTTAACAGTATCATCATATTGACATTGTATATTACATTTTTTATAATGGTTAATAAATGTATATCATGTTATGTGCAGGTGATTGTTGAAATACCGTAAATTTCAATTTAATTAACAGAAAATATAGAAATTAATGCAATCTCTTTTATATTTAAGATAAAAACATTAGAAAATAAGTTAAAATAATATTCTTAGAACCTGAAACAATATTTGATATTTGGTTGATAAAAATTAATTTAAAAACAAAACTGTACATATTAAGTTTTTAGGAGTTTAACATAATGTAAATCGAATGTTTTTTCAATATACCCTATATAATATAACAATATGTTGAACTATACAGTATGTAATTTTAGTTGATTTCTAAGGAATCAATGGTATTTTATAAATACATACATTTTCGCATATTAATCGAAAATCTCATAAGAAAATATCGATCAATTTTTTTAATATAATTTTTTTATTGTTTATATCTATTCGTGTTTTTTTATATTGAATTGAATTACATTATATTAGTATTGTTCACCCTTGTTTAATTGTATGTCATCTTATGTATGTTTACGATTATTCATGTTTATTATTATTTACTTCATCTTACGATATACAGATTTCCTGGTTGCACAATCGAATTATATATGTCTCATTATTATATAAAGTTATGTGTAGCATGAAGGTTTTTAAGAATTTATTATAAACTGAATATAAATGTTTCATTATAAAATCATCTATGTTAAAAAAACCCTCATATGTCGTGTATTAATTGTTGTAATATGTTAATTTAAAAAAGATATATACATATTTGTTAGACAATAATTACAAATAATATTATACTGATTGTTTTCTTATTATATAAAATACCAATAAATAAATTCTCAAATTGTATTGAACATTTGTAAAATGAATTCTACGATGTTTGATTTAAATTCTTAAAAATATTAAAAGTGTTTATCATGAACAGTGAATTTTTTTCTCTGTATTATGTAAATTATGGGTTGTGAAAAAATGTATATTGAACATTAAATTTAATACTTTTTAATATTTTATTTATATACATTATATATATTTTTAATTTTTTTCTAATTGTGAAAAATATTTCATTATGAAATTGTAAGCACTTTTAATAATTTATGTTTGATTTCTATTGAATATGAATGACAATTATACATAATCGACTAAAATTTATGATTGTACAGGGTGTAACAGATAGATACGATTCCTCCTCAGATAGAACCGTTATTGTTTAGTCATTATTAAATTGTAAAACAATAATTATTTCCGTGAAAAGTTATATTTATTCAATGTACATTTTATAATAAATGTGTAATAACACACAAGCTAGTAATCAGTGTGTCCCCCACGAGCAGCTTGTACTGCTGCTAAACGACGAGGATATGACCGCAATAAAACATCAAATATCTCCACGTCGAATTCGAAATTCAGAAGAATGTCATTCAGCACATTCTGTAAGGTTTGATTCGGGTATCGGTTAGGACCACGTTGATTGTGCATCGGGATTGGACCCCATTGATTGTGCATCGTGATTGGACCACGTTGATTGTGCATCGTGATTGGACCCCATTGATTGTGCAACATGATTGGACCCCATTGATTGTGCATCGTGATTGGACCCCATTGATTGTGCATCGTGATTGGACCCCATTGATTGTGCATCGAGATTGTGATTGGACCACGTTGATTGTGCATCGAGATTGGACTACGTTGATTGTGCATCGAGATTGGACTACGTTGATTGTGCATCGTGATTGTGATTGGACCACGTTGATTGTGCATCGTGATTGGACTACGTTGATTGTGCATCGTGATTGGACCCCATTGATTGTGCATCGTGATTGGACCCCATTGATTGTGCATCGTGATTGTGATTGGACCACATTGATTGTGCATCGTGATTGTGATTGGAGCACGTTGATTGTGCATCGTGATTGTGATTGGACCACGTTGATTGTGCATCGTGATTGTGATTGGACCACGTTGATTGTGCATCGTGATTGTGATTGGACCACGTTGATTGTGCATCGTGATTGTGATTGGACCACGTTGATTGTGCATCGTGATTGTGATTGGACCACGTTGATTGTGCATCGTGATTGTGATTGGACCACGTTGATTGTGCATCGTGATTGTGATTGGACCACGTTGATTG
>JAUZND010066604.1:0-17514 GCA_034780555.1 Coelogynopora nodosa | reverse complement strand
GCGCTGATGAGGAACCTTGTCAAACGCTTTGCTAAAATCGAGTAGGACGGCATCGATTTGTTGGTTTTCATTGAGCCCTTCAACTAGGTCTCGTATGGTCAAAATCAGCTGAGACTCACAAGAACGTGACTTACGAAAACCATGTTGACTGTCACTGAGAAGTTTGTTTGTATCAAGATGTGAGATAATGTGGCTATGGATGATATGTTCGAGTAGCTTGCAGCACACAGAGGTCAGAGACACAGGTCGATAGTTAGCTGCACAGTCACGAGAACCTTTCTTGAATATTGGTGTTATGTGTGCGTCTCTCCAAGAGTCGGGGATCTTACCGAGAGCTAATGATGTCCGAAATATCAAACAAAGCGGGTGAAGTAGTTCCTGCCTCAGAGTTTTCAGTAGCATGCAGGAAATACCGTCAGGGCCGGAAGCTTTGTGGACGTTAATGTCATTAAACCGTTTCAACAGCCCATCACTATATTTAATGATATTTCGGGGATAGATGGATAATCAGCGCTGTCTAGAGTAGGACTTAGTTGTAGGTTACAACATGGTTACAACATGGTTACAACAGGGTCGGTTGTCGTGATTATTTAAATATATTATGGTTTATGTATAGTATAACGAGCATTTATTCAATATATAAAGCATTTTTGAAAGGATATAGCTATTCATTATACAAAGACAGCTGAGAATTTCAAAATTAAACTGGTTCTTCTCTTTTATTTGTTTTGCGGTGGTGTTAACGAATTTAATATAATGTGTTCATTTACTATTAACAAATGGTTAACACAATTGACAACATTCCCAAAATAAAAATGATATCTAATGAGTTCAACGCTCCTTTTGAATTGGTTATTATAACAAAAAAATAGAATGGGATATTTTTATAATCACCTTTGGTAGGAGCCGGGATTTGTAAATATTAAAAGGAACTGTTCTAAAATGATTATTACATGATCGTCTGAAAATCGACATTGATTGATAACTGTTTCATTCGTCCACCCTCATTGATTTTTTGTTTCACTTTTACAATGGAAAAGTTGGAGAAAGTACTCACTTATGAAATGTAAGAGCAGGGATCAAAGATGCATTGCATTTTCATATAAGGTTTATGTAAAATGATAGGATGAAATTATTGTTTATTAATCTTAGACGATGATTATAAAAACCATAATTAAAGTTCCGCATATACTATATATGTGAGAGACAAAGGTAAAGTTGAATATTAAGAACCATTAAAAAAGATAGTAAAAATTACGTGAATGAAAAGATGAACAGAAATCAGATAATTTAATGAAGTATAGTACAAATAGATATCTCGCAATGATTCTATTTAAATATAGAAAATTGTCATTGTTAGCTTTAACAATTGTGGCCTGGTTAATACGGCGATCGATAGTTACCATTCTTATATATTTAAAAAGTAATCGAGCGGAATAGAAGTCCGTATTCATAGCGCAAAAGTACTGTTCAAATTAGATGAAGCTTTTTTGTGCTATTTGATACTTCATGTATATAAGATTCAGTTAAACATAATAGAAACTAGTTAGTGTTTATGGAATCTTTCAGATTGCAGACATATTCAAAAGTTATAGCTTGTTGCTTCGAATTCGGTCACCTCATTGCAGATATCGCTTACGTACGAAAACGAAAAAATGCAAAAAAATGAAGCAAAACAATGAATGTAAGAAAATATGCAAGTAATTATTTGTCTATTACTGAAACAGTATTATTGTTTATAAATTTAAACATGTTCCGAAGAAGAAACATTCGGTAAAGATAAATAGATTCGAGTTTGTAAAATTAACTAACTTTACAGAGATTTATTCAAAGAGAAATGCTCATTATATTTAATTACATTCGTATGAATTGTATTGTGTATATATACATATACATTTTTATTGAATATCATAAGTTAATGGCACTTATAGTAATTGACTCATTTATAGTTGGTTTTAAAATTAATGTCATAATACGCAAATTAATGTCATAATACGCAAATTAATGTCATAATACGCAAATTAATGTAATAATACGCACATTAATGTCATAATATACAAATTAATGTCATAATACGCAACTTAATGTCATAATACGAATTTAATTAATGTCATAATACGTAAATTAATGTTATAAAACGGAAATCAATGTCATAATACGCAAATTAATGTCATAATACGTAAATTAATGTCATAATAAGCAAATTAATGTCATAATACGCAAATTAATGTCATAATACGAATTTAATTAATGCCATAATATGTAAATTAATGTTATAAAACGGAAATCAATGTCATAATACGCAAATTAATGTCATAATACGCAAATTAATGTCATAATACGCAAATTAATGTCATTATACGCAAACCTTGGAAAATTAGTTTTAAAAAGAACATTCACCAAACCATGATTATAAAGTATACTTTTTTACAGTTTGAAATTTCATCTAATTAATGGAAATTTTTTTAACTAATAATTGTAAAGAAAAAAACACGACTTCAACAATCCTAGACACTAATATTACTGTCAGTATTTACAATAAATGTTAAAATCAAATTTGCTTACATGCATTGCACATTACAACATGTATTCATATTTTTATCTTATAAAATAATGGATAGAATAATATTAAAGAAAGAGTCTCTTTGAAATGGTAAACTTTGTCAAAATATTGTTTTCTATTAAATACAGTTATTGTAAATAATATATATATATATATATGTATAGAGCGTAAGTTGCAACCTATAAAATGTTATTGGATATATTTGTTTGGCGGAATTGCTTATGTTAGAATATATACACCATATACACCTTATATTGTATACCATATCTCCAGGTACTTTATCGTTTTTAACAATTTACAAACATTTAAAACGATTACATTTATTTATTATATACTGTAATTAATTAAGCATAAAAAAGCTTTTTAGATATTTTCACATCAATCCATATACTCACATTCACATCAATCCACATCAAGCCATATTTTTACATTCACATCAAGCCATATCCTCACATTCACATCAATTCACATCAAGCCATATCCTCTTATTCACATCAATTCATATCCTCTGATTCACATCAATTCATATCCTCACATTTACATCAATTCACATCCTCACATTCACATCAATTCACATCAAGCCATATCCTCGCATTCTCATCAAGCCATATCCTGACATTCACATTAATTCATATCCTCACATTCACATCAATTCACATCAAGCCATATCCTCACATTCACATCAAGCCATATCCTGACATTCACATCAATTCACATCCTCACATTCACATCAATTCACATCAAGCCATATCCTCACATTCACATCAAGCCATATCCTCTGATTCACATCAATCCATATCCTTACATTCACATCAAGCCATATCCTTACATTCACATCAAGACATATCCTCACATTCACATCAATCCATATCCTTACATTCACATCAAGCCATATTCTCATATTCACATCAATTCACATCAAGCCATATCCTCACATCAATCCATATCCTTACATTTACATCAAGCCATATCCTTACATTCACATCAAGCCACATCCTTACATTCACATCAAGCCATATCCTCACATTCACATCAATCCATATCCTTACATTCACATCAAACCATATTCTCATATTCACATCAATTCACATCAATCTATATCCTCATATTCACATCAATTCACATCAAGCCATATCCTCACATCAAGCCATATCCTCACATTAACATCAATCCATATCCTTACCTTCACATCAATCCACATTTTTCACATTCACATCTATCTATATCATTACATTAACATTATTCTTATAATAATTGTTTATACACTGTTAGCGGGAAGTTACCACGCTTCAAATGTTATTTTATGATTGAGAGCATTTTATGAAATTTATTAATAATTTAAACAGTTATTTCTTTAAAAAGAGTTCATTATTAAATAATATGTGCTGTTCTGATCTTAACCGATTTACTATTTAAACTACCGGAGTGGACAAACATTTTATTAGTTTATTTACTTAATTTATTATACTATTCACTGACTATGTTCCAATACAGTTTATATATAATATATATTATTATATTTGCTTTACTACTTTGCAATTAATTCATTTATAAAAGTCAAAGTTCAAAATTAATGATTTCTAGTAAACGTGCATATATTCAAATAAGAAGCATTATTATCAATCCTAAAATACTTATATAAAAAAAACATATCGCAGTACAGACAAATATAATGTTTCGAATAAAAAAATAACGAATCAAGACAAGAAAGAATAGCCCACCTATTTTAGATAGGTGCATCATTCAGTTGAGTTACGGAATGAATCACTAAAACGAGATAAGTAAGCTAACATATACTATAAAATATGTAACTATAGGTACTACATATATACATACCTATATACAAAGAGTGATACACGACAATGTATTTATTGAATGTTGCAAAACATTTTAATACAAGTCTTTGCTCAAAATAATACAACATTAAATAATATTTTTATTAACGAATGAATATATATACAACCAATACCGAAACTTCATTAAATAATGCTTTTCAAAATACAGCAACCATTTTTCACCGATCGAGTTGTTCTAGGTAGGTAGTACATATATGTAACCTTTAGCATTTCCCTAAAAAGTTTCGGCTAATTTTCTTAATTTCGTTGAAGTGAATCTATATTTTCCTAGAACCCAAAATTCTTAATATTTGCGCAAAAATGATAATATTCATTTAAATACCTTTTTCCTGTCTGAGTATCATGAATATGAAATAGTACCCAGGCCCGTAGCCAGGCTGAGACAGACGAGGCAACAGCCTCGTCTGTAATAATATGATTAATTATTTTTTGTAAGTTACTTTTGCTTTTTACTTTGAAAAATTCATTAAAATCAAGCAAAAATATATATATGATATATCTGAACACCCATTTATATGCATTCTAGGTAATGAAACCTAAAAATTTTCCGCGCTATGCGCGGATTTGGAACTCAGGAGATTGATGTGCCCAACATTTATACTGCCTCGTCCCTTTTTAATGTCTGGATACGGGCCTGATATATCAGTATAGAAATTCTTATTTATTAAACTTACGGTTAAACTGGATGAAATAACACTGCTTTGTAGGTCGTATACAAGTTTGCTGTCAAAGCTAGTATCATCGAGGAGGTATATCTTGAGTGACGTCATCATGCCAACCCACACTCCATCGCGGCCCAGTGTTATTGTCTCGATTTGATCAGGCATAGTTTCTGGAATTTCAGTCCGTCCTGCTACCAATAGTGTTCTGCATATTATGCAATTAAAATAATGAAAATTGGTATAAGGAAATATATGACGAATACATTATTTAGAAATTACATTATTTATATGTTTTATAATTTATATATATATATGTAACTTTTAATCTGAGGAATAGATATGTATATTTCATAGAGCGAACATTAAATTTTACATGTTGACAATTTGTATGAAAATCAAATTAAATTAATTTTCGAAAACTTTATTTATTTTTAGAGAGAAAAGTTAATCATTTTATCTGTTTATCACAGAGGGTTCTGATTTAAATCCGGAGGAATAAATAACTCGTTTTTAAGGTCGGCATTATAAAAACAAGTAACAACGATAAACAAACAATTTTAATTTAAACAATGTAATAATTACTTAAAATTAGTTATAATTCATTTATTTGTTTATTTCACAATTAATTTAAATGTATACGTAGTTTGACCAATTCTAGTGACATTCTAAAATCCCTTAGTTTTGTTTTTATTAATTAATTTGATTATTTTAAAAATCCATTTTGTTTATTTAAGATACTTTTGCATGGATGACCTTGAAAAATAGGTTATATTTTCTTAGGATTTGTCCTCCGGTTTTTCCTATGGATTTAAGTTACAACCATCACAGAGCGAATTTTTACCAAGTAATTGAACTTATTCATATTACCTTGCATTAGATTATGTTCCACAAACAAACTAGTTGATTTTATAGTGGTTTCAATGTTTTTTATTTACATAATAATATTATTGTCTTCGATATACAGAAGATTTGAAATATTTTCATAAAATTATGCTCACTATCTTTTTACTACACAGTTATTTTTCTAGGATATAGACAGTTGTATATATTCTAAATTTAAACAAAGTAAATTTATTTGCAATTTATGTTTTCTTAGCAATCTGCCATACAAAAACAAAAAGAAATAAATTCGCAAATGGAAAAGTTTATGTTAATTAACTTTTCAATTATATTAATAAAATTACAACTTGTAAAAAAATCACACATTTTGCTCTAGAGGGGTTAATTCGTTCGTTTTATGATATTTTATTTCGACATAGTCGTTAAATGAGGCAAAACTTTGAAAGCATGCAGGTAGGGATCCTATATTATTTTGAAACAGTATTAAAATTATATATCAAGTTTATATTGCTTCTAACTAGAGATATCTATTCAATTAATTGTTCAATTACATTAAACGCGGGTCTAGTAAGAAAGAAAAAATTGTCAAAAGAAAAATTATTTTTAGAAATATTTGATTTGATTATACTTAATCTATTGTATTTACATGATTATGCAATACTTTTTATGTTTATACTTTATTTTTCTAAAAATAAAAAAAATCAGATTTCACAAAAATTACCGTTGAATAGAATAAAAAAAGGAATATGTGTGTTTGTACAGTTACATACCATTTTACCTATTATACTTGTTTCGCCTAATCCGCGTTTTGTACACAAATGATGCAATGAATAATGTCATCGATTTTTGCATCGATTTACATAATGACTGTGTATCATTTCACCTATTCTTCAATGATTAGAGTTCACTAAATAAATATCTACTGTCATCGTTTCTTGATATTTTTCTGCTTTTTACTCACTATTTAAGGATTTGCATTTTATAACCTATGATTATAAAAATATAAGAAGATAAAAAATAAGACCTGTGATTATATTAAAATTACTTACAATTTAACAAAATTGTTATCGTTTATACATTGTATACTTAATATATACCTATATCGGTATAAGCAAATTTTTTATAACAAAATTTTAGGCGAAACGAAATTCACCCTTTTTCTGTGAATAGCAAAAAGTCTAATGAGATTAGGTGAAATAACGTTTACAAGTTAGGAACATTAATCCCTATCAATATGTAGGTATCGTTGGTGGCATTAGTACATTTGAAGTTTAGTTAACACTTAGTCTTTATTAATATTTGTATTTCAATTATTTTATTAGATATATTGAAATAGGTGAAACGATATTCTTTTAAATAAGGTAAAATCATATTAGGTGAAACGAGATTAGGTGAAATGAGATGTCACCGTTTATACACTTGGGTTATCTATATGGTATACAATATAGTTTATAAGATATTCACCCCGTATCAATTATGACAACATCATTCCCAGCGGCACACCAGACTTTGTTGCTAGAAATAAGGAGGCTTCTCACTGGACGATTTCCTAGGCATATTGGAAACGTGTCTTCTTCGGTTATTATGGACGGTACACTCTGCTGCAAAATAAAGCGACTCTTGCATTGAGCAGTTTTAATATTGAGGCATAATAATTAATATTATTAAATGTACATGTACATTGCTATAAATATTTCTTAACTTATAATTATTCAAAGATATAAAATAATATAATAATTGTATTATTAAGGACAAGATAATAAATTGTTACAACTTGTTAAATAAGAAAGATATAATGTCTTTAAATTATAAGAAAGGAAATTAAATTAACACAATAAAGAACTTTTGCTAACTGATAAAATTGAGAATATAAGTTAAATCAAATGTCTGTAATTATTTTTTATTTTATATTTATATTATTCAGTGGCAAATTTTTCAGAATCTAAATTACATTGAAAATTTGTGTCCTAAGAATTAAATAAAAATTTAGTTTAGCCACTTTTAGTATTTATTTAATGTGCCTCCTCTATGTCAAAGCGCCCTCTCTAGGTCAAAGAGCCCTTATAGGTCAAAGCGTCCCCTAGGCCACAGCGTCCACTCTTTTTCAAAAACATAGAGCCGCCACTTTCATTACAGTAGGTTGTGACTTAAATCTGGAAGAAAAAATCGGAGCAATAAAAAACTAGTTTTCAAGGTCGGCATTAAAACAAGTAGCTAAGGTAAACAATGTCAATTTAAAAAACATAAAAATTACTTTAAATTAGTTATAATTATTTTATTTATTTATTTCAGAATAAATTTCATTGTATAAGTATTTTGACCATTTTTATTGACATTAACAAAATCCCTTTCATTTGTTTTTAATAATTATTTTGATTATTTTAAAATTTATCTTGTTTATTTTAGCTTTTGCATTGACGACCTTCAAATTTAGTTAAAATTTTATTCGGATTTGTCCTCCGGTTTTTCCTCTAAATTTTCTTCCGGATTTAAATTACGACCCTTTTATTATACATATTATATTCATTATATGTATATATTAATGGCTAGCTAGCATATGATATATTTATTTTAAATGAGAACATTTTAGAAATTTTTTTATTTAAAATGTATTCAGTAATTAGAAGTTTTAATATATAAAGTATTTATTACAAATTCAAAAATACCCCACGGCTACTATACTGCTGTTTCTATAGAGTACAAAATTAATTTAGATTTTTTTTTTGATAATAGTTTATCCAGACAATATAACAATATAGTTATATATTTTAAATATTAAATTTATCAGTCATAGTTATGTGTTATACACATACTATATATTATAGTAAATATATATAACTAAAACAAAATTAGAGTATTATTAAACGAAAGTTTACCTCATTAAGAATTTCATTTTCTTTATTTGGTTTATCTCTCATTTTATTTATTTATTAACTATGCCTAACATTTTGGAAATCATTCTAAACTTTGTACAACTGTTTTTCTACGTATAAAACAATTTTTATAAATTTTAATTATTTTAAGATTATTTTAGTTTTGCACTTTTTAAACGAAAAATGTAGTGAGCAACAAGTTATGCTGGTGGCTATTATTTTAATGTAAAATGAATTGTGTATTAATTGAAAGAAATTAAATTCACGAAAATCACGATATCTACTCCCTATTTTATATACAAGGTAATGTTGATTAATTTATACATGATGAAATAATATCGTAATAAATATATAAAAATGAATATCATGATAATATATCCGTTTAAACAAATTGAAGTATTCTAAGATTTATAAATTATGTATTTATTTAGGTTATAAGTATCTTTAATGAATGCTGAATTGTCAATAACAAACTGGTTTACGTTTATAAGGATCTGTAATGTCTTGATGTTTAAATGTTCTAATCATTTAATTATCAATTAAAATTTGATTCGTTACTTAATTTCATACTAGAATTATTCTGAGATAACATTACTAAAAATCACTTAACTCCAACTTATTAGAAAGATAAATTTTAACATACAAATAATAATTAATCATAAACAAATAAAAACTTGCTTCTAAGAACATTTTAAAATAAATTATTTCCATGCCAGGGTCCATCGTGCATAACACATTAATAAAAATATATATGAATTACATTTTATTTGACTATATGTAAGTGTTATAATATTAATATTTTTATATAGAGTTCCAAGATGCAAAATCTATAATCCGCCGCGATTTATGCAATTTATAAGTCAAATATAAGCAGAGACATTTCAGTCTCAGAAAGAGATCAAATGGATCGTATATTAAAATATATAAATTAAATGATATACCTTCAAATCTGAAAGTCATCGGATTCTAATAAATAATATTCAGTTTTAGAAACATGGATGCCAAATTTAATCTCTCATGATTTAAATCAATACTTTTTAAATTGTCTGATGAAAAATAAATATATATTAAGAAATACCTTCACAAAAACAACAGAACCATCTGCCAGAGCTGCAATGAACTGAATTATTGGGTACTCCTTTCCCCATATAACAATATCAAGAATCGGATCCTGCATCTGAAGATTCCACACTTCATTACTAAAGGAACACGAAAGAAGTTTTTGAATCAATGTTTTCGCAATCAATAACTTTAACCATTAAATAGCTATGAAACCTTTAATCTAACAACTTTTATAATTGTATTCGCAAAGATTAATAATTAAACACAAACCACTATAAGTGACAATTTACAAAACACCTATATTCTTAACAATTATATTAGGAAGCCTAACAGAAAAGACATATTAGCATTTAGTATTTAGTATTAATATAATATAAAACATAAACATAAACATAAAATGTATTTTAAATACATATTAAAGAATGATGCTTGCAATAATTTTTTACTCCAGTACATTTATACGCTGGGGTCTAGTGTTATTTATTAATTTAATTCTAATAAAACAATAAATATAAAAAGATCAATTCTATTGTCCTACATAACTTTGTGAATAAAATAAATAAAAGTGTATTGCATTTATATTCGAAAGTATTATTATATAGATATTAAAGGTCAACCAACTGCGGTCTCATACAGTCAAATGTCGTTTCCAATATATGAAAAAGGATATTTCCTATCACAGACGCAAACTATTATATGAACTCACCCATTGTCTGTTCTAATTGCGATGACATCTCCCTTTGTCATTCCCACCAGAAGAACGTTGTCACCGTGTGAAACCATGGACATCGATCGACCGTCAAACTAATATTAATCACACGAAATTAAAAAATGACGTCTTCTAATTATAAATCTACATTATATAATTAATTTCTTATTTTTTAAACCTTATTTCAATAAAATGGATTATTGCCCGGACATAAATATAATATAAATATAATAGTAGTATTCTACTCTCATTTGTAACTTTACATATGTACTAGAATTACACATTGGGTATTACTCTTAATTGCCATGTCAAGAATTACATAATTTATAATTAATAAAAACATAATTTTAATACAACTGGTATTGTTGTTATTATTTTTCAAGTTATTACTTTTTAATTCCTATAATTCATTTAAAACAATGCTAGTATTATTTATTAAATGTTAGTTGTGCGATACATTTTAATGTATAATTCCAAATATATCATTAGGCTATAAGCTTATCTATGCGAATATTAATAATTAAACTCATTTTTAACAGAAAATTATAATGCAATTTGTTATAAGAAGTTTCTACAATTTTTTTTTTGCAATTACGATAAAATACTACATTAAATGTTTTCCACGAATAATATATAGTTATTGCATGAAAATCATGGTATATCAGCAGTTATTGCACGAAGTTTGAGTTTTCAAATTATCGATACGAGCGTCAGCGAGTATAAAGCTGCAGATGTTTAATCAAACTGTTGTCTCAACATGTTTCACTGTGAACTACACTATCATTGGTCTACCTTGATATCTGTAATAATCAACTTCACGGAGCAGACTGGGAGATGCCATAAAGTCGTTGAATTATGAGACCCCACAGCCATGTACACATCACCTATAGGTAAACGGTGAAAATTGTGCAAATTATATATATTATAAAGAAACACATAAAGTATTAAATAACTTTGATAACATGTTATAATGCTTACCACTTTGGGTAACAGTACAGGAGTCAATCAACAATGTTTTTTCGGGTTTGTCTTGTGTTCCGACCTGAATTTTAATCAATTTCATGTAAAAATATATTAAATCTATCATAATATTCATGTAATATGAATAATAACATGTGTATTATGTGTATATGTGTAAGGAAAAGAACTGGATTCGGGTGCATTAAATATGCACACTATTAATTTGTAGTTGAACATAAATGATATATTTAGATCAAAAATAGTATAAATATAGATGAGTGTTATCAGTGAATATTATATATTATTGATTATCATTAATTATTGATAGTAGTCCCTGATATTTAGTACAATTTTAGAATTTGTGTACAAACTTACAAATGGTATTGCACTTAGATGAGTATGTATCAAATATTCACTTCGAGTTGTTGACGAAGAAACATCCGAAAACTGAAAGAGACGTGTAATATGAAGATGAAAAGTAATGTTTAGCGTAAATAATATTGAAGATGTTATATGTCCGCCTAGTCGGAAAATTAAATTCTAGGCTATGTGTCCGCCTAGGTTATACATATACATAATAGCTAATATAAATATGAAAATACTGTTATATTATATTTGTATTAATAATTTAAATTAATAATATATAATAATATTATTGTAAGTTATACCTAACGAACAAAATACTATGTTGTTTTTATAAGCAAAATATGTTAGGCGGACATATAACCTAGAAACATTTTCCCGCCTAAATGTCCGCCTAAAATATTTAGCTCGTAAAAACAACATAGTAGTTTATTTATTAGGTATAACTTATAATAATAATATATATAACAGTATTTTTATATACAATATATATTAGCTATTATGTATATATATAACCTAGGCGGACACATAACCTAGAATTTATTTTTCCGACTAGGCGGACATATACCATCTTCGAATTTTATATTATAAATCATTATGTTAAACATTAGCTGCAGTTTACTACGCTTTTATTCTCTAAATACAGTTTTATTTGCAATTATTAAAAATAAAATAATTTATAGAACTAATACATATTACATTATTATTGAAAACATACCACCTAAAAATTAGCAATTTGAGTCAAATTTTATTACTTGATCCCACTACTCTATAATAATCAGTCGATATATTATCCCGATTAAAGCTAATAGACCAATCCATTACTTAATATATTTGTTCTAGAAAAATATATGGATCGCATATTAACATTAACCCTACAAATGTTACATTATCATTAAAAAATATTCTAAGTCTAGACATAAACTAAAAACTACGATCCCATAATACTTTCCTATTTGTTAAATTTATGAAAACTTCGATTGTAAATTTTTTAAATATTTTGTATTGATATACAATACTCAATCGACAAAAAACACAAATGCTTTTGAAAATATACAATTCATATTAATACATAATCATTTAAATGTTACATAATTCAAAGTTGTTACATACGTATTACATTATTTAGAATAGTCCCTTAATATAAATAATCAATAATTCACTCACTACATTGTCGATCAGATCGTCTTCTTGCTCATTTGCTTCCTTTTGTTTCTCTGAATCAATAAACGATTTAATGAAACAAGATTGTTTGGCCAGGAAATCTTTTCGCCGAGGAAAATCAGATTCATTATTGAAGGCCCGCTGAAATATTAAAAAATTATTTATGAACGACTTAAACTTTTAGAACATGTAAATCGTCAACTTTTATCAGACATATAAAACAAAGTACGTGTTAAATAATTTTAAAAAGATTAAATCAAATATTTTTAACAATTGTGTATAAAACAATGTCTGTATTAAATATATCGTTTTCTGGTTATGACATTGTACTACTCAATACATTTCTCCTTAAATTAAGAAATATCTTCAAAATGTGAATAAACCATTTATAAAGCTCTTTGTTATTGACTATACAGTTTAAATCTACGGAATAAACAAGTTGAGGCTAATATAATATAATACATTAATTATAATTCTGTTAATCTGGTAAACACGTTATTTTTTAGTCCGACATACTTTGGCCAGACCTTCAACATCGTACAGTCGATGACAGGTCCTTCTAAGCCGACGCCATATTCCCATGGTATCATTCTCCTGGAGCAAATACTTCTCTGACATCTCAAGAATTGCGAAAGCGAATCGAAATAGAACTTTGGTACCTTCGGCGAGGAAACAGTCCCAGATTCGCAGAGTTGTCTATCACACGTTAAAATATATTTAATAACTTTGTATTCATATTCTTGTTGTAATTAGTTAGTATTAACTTAACATATAAATTACTTATTTAAATTTAGATAGATCATATTATTACAATAACATGTTGCAAGACTATTTAAGGTTTTTGAATATGTTAACAAATGATCTTAATGTTTTTATATATATGTATATATATATTTTATTAATTTAAATTAAATATTTTTGTTTTTCTAAAAATATAATACTTCATTTTTATTAAATTCTGAAAGCTATGACATTACTATGACATTCATAACATGTCGGTACACAATCATATGGAAACATTAATTAATACGTTTTTTGCGGTGGTCAATGCAGTAATACAATTAAATTATACTTGAAATCACAAATTACAAACATGTGACATTACATATTATATATATAGATATATATACAAAACATAATTTGACTATTTATTTAATTATTCAATGAATTACATATTGCAGATAATAATTAAAAATCGCGATCTTTTTATTTTAATTTTCTTTTTATTGCATTACATAGTAAGTTATCAAAGGGTATTTAAAATAGTTAAATTTTTTTATGAAATATAAACATTTTTATCTACCTACGTTAAAAATGAAACTCCTAAAAAGTTATGCAATATTCAGCAAGAAAACAACATATATAGATAGATACCTCGATAGGAAAGGTTCCCAAAAACACAGTCATGAACCATTTGATTGTGATTGGTCCAATGTCAGTTTTCGTTCTCCTTAAATGGTCCCAGAGATATGGCAATCGATGATAGAAAAGATGCTTCAACACGAGGTAATCTGCTTGCGCACCTACACAGCTGGCGCTGAAGTATTGCGGTGGAAAGTACTTTTCTGTCATGGCAACGAGACACCTTTTGGAGATCCGAAAATTAAATAGGAAGGTGTACCGATGTTTATAAATAACATTAAATAAAAGATTGTAAATACATAATAAAATTTTTACAATATAAAATGACTTAATATGATTTTCATAAAAATATTTTGTGATTTTTTGTTTTAGGAATACTAGCCTATTTTAGACAACCGATCATAATTCAAGTAATTATAATGCAAACATTTTGATCAGATCTATTAAAATACAGCATGACTGCGAAACTTTTTTTATTAATATATAGAAAATAAAGGGAAAAGAAAAAAGTTGATTCAGCAATGACATCCTTCATTACCAAAATGCATCTTCTGGGGACATCACAATGAGTGCCATTGCCGCAATAAAGTTCAGACTTTTGCAATAGTTAAGATCTGGGTTATGCAGGAATAGGGCATTGAGAACCCTTTGAAGATCATGAATCTGAAAATATTATTATTTTTTAATTTGAGTGTTTTCTTCATATGAGTTTTCATAATAATCATAAAGCACTTTTTAAATATTATAAATAAAAATAGTAAACGCGCAATAATTCACGCTACATACAAAAAGTTTAATGGAATGTGATACTTTACAAAGAATAATATTTAGATATTAATAAAATCTTTGTTTTGAAGAAAAAATACCACATTTTGAATATGATACATTAATGAATCGTATATTATTTGTAATAAATAATAATTTCCCTTTTCTGGATTGGAGAATTTATAATTTCAGCGTATAATGTTAATTTATATAATTTCAATGAACATTTTTTGGGTTTTAATTATCTATATATTTTAATTATTATCAATTAAATGTACAACTAACATATGTATTTCTGAAGAAATCCAATAATATCGAAAGCTCTCTAGTTCTTGAATAAGTCAGATCATTCTTTACAAATATAATTTTATTTCAATATTAATTAAAGTAGTGAAACAATTTGTTTTCCCAGATTTCAGTACCAAAACTCACCTCGCAAGATATAACAAAATAATGATATCAAATATACCTATATCAAATTGATGAACTTATTGATGTATAGAAAAGTATTTGAAGATATTAAGAAATGTTTACTTGTCATTATAGAGTTGATATTTCGACTCGAATGTTACTCTATTTTGACTAATAAACAAATAACGATACAAAACTATGTATACCTTACAAATTAGTATTTTGCAATAAATAAAACTAAAATAGCACAAATATAAAACAAATTGCCATCCCTATATTTTAAAATAGTATCACTTTATTTTTTTAACCTAAGAATATTATATATATTTATGTTGTATCATTACAATGATTTTCTCATTTTTTTGTTATGTGTATTACTTACTCCGGTGGAGAAAAGACTTTCAAAATGGATATTTGTTGGACAGGTTTTGAGTTGATCCGAATAGATCGGTTTTCTTGGAAGTGATTTCTGCATGAATTGAAATACTTTTATAAATAAATAAAAACGTTTAAAGATTTTTGATGTCCACAATTATTTAAACACTGTTTAAATAAAATACTATAATTTCTAATAGTTATATATTAATATTTTTTAATAAGTATTGTGGCCATAAATACATAAAAAATATGTAAAAAGCCAGGCGTGTCAAAATATCGATTAATTGATCTACAGGCAATGGACTTTACAGGAGTTGGGTTATATAATATGTCTTGGATCCCTTTTATAATGACATTAATTTTGAATGTTTAAATGATAGGAAAGCAATGAACTTATATTTAATCAATTCTTACATCATTTTAGACACTTATAATTCTCCTAATCTGGGTCTCTCATAAGGTAACTCTTGAGCTGTAACTTATATTATATTACTGTTGAAACAAATAATTAAATTTCTACTCTATACAGTTTTAAGAATCAAGTAATTCACTATAGTGTATTAAGTGAATACCGCACGTCCACTTAAAACATCAAATTCAGGAAAGCGGAAAGCTATCTCGAATGAAGCACCACTACTAATAGTATAGACCTATGTAATAATAATTGTAAAATGAAACTTACGGCACAAGAACATGTGTATTCTTTCCTCAAAAAGGTATCATTGCTGATGTTTATAATGGGACCATTTACAGTCTTAATATCTTTCTATGTTGTGTGATATCTTAAATCTATAGGGACCAATTTCAAACTGGTAAAAAATTACAGATACATGGGTACTTGTAGGTAAAAGTGTGGGAGTTAGACTATAATGTGCTTCCTATTACATTTATCTTTTTTTTACATTATGTCATTCCGTGTACTCTGGGTAAGACATCATTACTAAGCAAGTCGATTAATTTGTATGATAAGTTCTTGTATTTTTAGTTATGGGAAGCAAATAACAATTCCTTAAGT
This sequence comes from Coelogynopora nodosa, assembly GCA_034780555.1. Taxonomy (NCBI): domain Eukaryota; kingdom Metazoa; phylum Platyhelminthes; order Proseriata; family Coelogynoporidae; genus Coelogynopora; species Coelogynopora nodosa. The sequence goes on along the minus strand of JAUZND010066604.1, from coordinate 531 downwards.
TAAATTTTGGCACCATCTTGGATTTAATGTTTCGACTGTTTTCATTTCATGTTACTGTTTAAAATTTTTGGAACAATTAAGTGAATTGCTTGACGCTTAAAACCATAGATCATGCAGAAGCATAATTTGTTGATCTATCTGAAATATTGAGGAAGTTACGGTCACATCCTGACTTTCGGATTCGATTTTGATAATGACTCAATTTATTCCTTTTCCGGTGGTCTGGTTTCTGTAAAATGTTTTTTGTGTTCACTACACCAAATAATCCATAAAACAATTGACAGCTGGTTTTTTAGTGGTTAAAGTGGTTAAACCTACTCAAATCTATAATTTCAATAAAAAGACAATACATTCCAGTGATTTTTAGTAACATTCATAAAGTAAAAATATATTGTTCATGATTACATTTTACACAGTATTCTAATTGTATATAATAATAATAATAATAATAATCAATAGGCTTTATTGGTAATAGACACATGTTGACAAACGCAACATTGATTTTGGGGTATAACAATACAACTGGTATTG
>JAUZND010066593.1:0-17516 GCA_034780555.1 Coelogynopora nodosa | reverse complement strand
ACTAATAAATTAAGTATAATGTTAATAATTCGATGTTTCTCTTTAAACTGTATTAAAGTTGTCAAATTTATTGATGTAAAAATTAATTTATTAATATAAACATTTATGAAGATCCATGCATGAATATAGCTTCATCCACTTCTTCTTTTTTTGTAAAATTGCGAACTTTCAAGCCTAGTTCAAGGACTAAATAAGTAGTAGTCGCTAGGAGCTAAATCTGGCGAATATAGAAGCTGAGGTAAAACCGTGAAACCAAGTTCAGCTAACTTTGCCTGTGTTACTTGTGCAGTGTGAGGACGGGCATTATCATGGAGGAAATGAATATTGTTAGCATTTTCTGTACGTCTCCTATACGTTTAGTTAAATGCTTCTTTCAATTCATCCAGAGCAGTGCAATCAATCTCGACATTTATTGTTTGATTTCTGTCCATAGTCTTGAAAAGAATAACTCTTTTTGAGTCCCAGAATACAATTGCTACAGTATATGCTTTCGAGGAGTCATATTTGATTGCTTACACACCATAGGAATATCGTCACCTGATCCCCTCCAGCTTTTATGGAGAGTACCTGGCCTATTGCCTTCATTATCCCAAAAGATCCAGATTTCATCAATTACTGTTACCAATTGATTGAGAAAGTTGCTTCTTCTAAGTCTTTCAATATTTTCAGCTGAAATATGAACGCGATTATTCTTGTTTTCAGGGAACAATTGGTGAGGGATCGATTGGAAAGCTAGATATTTTTTCCCCATTTTTTCATATGATTCCAAACAGAGCCTAAGCTGCAATCAAGGTAACTTGCTATTTCTCGACATATTGCATGACGATTTTCAATCAGACTCTCTCATCTGAACCTTCAATACTTGGTCGGCCTTCTCTTTCTTTTTTATAACAATAAAACTCACCTTTATTAAATTTTGAAATCCAATTCAGACAAGTTCTAGTTGTCACAATGTTTTAACCAAGTGATTCACACATTTCTGTTGTAATGGCTGGGGCATTTAAACCGCATCCTTCCGTAATAAATTATTTTCCGATTATCTGTTCTGTTTAATTCCATTAGGTATTTGATTGTATTTCAAAATTATGGAGTGGAGAGCTTGATTATTTATTTTGTAAGTCTATGTCGGTAAGGAAAGCTACATACACAAAATTATGGAATGGGGAGTTTGAATTTGAATTTGAATTTTGTTTTTGATTTTTATCTAATTCAAATAGAAGGAATACTTGTCAGCATGCTAAAACAACCTATTCAGCCAATACAAGCAGTCTAAATATCAGATCATTAGTCTATGTAGAAAGTACACAAAACAATCGATGTATCTTTTGATTTAAAATTATTTGAAATCGGAAAAAACTTTCTAAACAAACGTCATACCACTATTTTTAAATTTGCTTTAAAAACGGAACCGTAAAAATGTAGATGGTAAAGTGAAACAAGACTGATAGTTGCAGAGTTACACGAAATATCGCTTAGTGGTTGTCTTGTAGCTTGTAAACATTGTTTTAGGGCGATTCAAAATGTTGTAGTTTTTGGGAGTAATATTTACTTTCATAATCGCGAATTATTTTTAATTTCTAATAATACAGTTAATTAAACTTACTACTAATATGTAGTGAGTAGTGTTAAAATAATAATTCAAACTAGAAAGAAAATATTTTCGGTGGTATTTTGATTAGTGTTGCAAAAAGGTCGATATATTTTCTCTAAAGCACGATTGCATTTCGAATATTTTTGGAGGATAAAAACAAAGATTTTCGCTAATAGTTTGATATAATGATATGTTGTTATTCGTTTTCAAATTATTAAAGGTGTTACTTTCTGTTACTGTTATATTAGGTGTAATACGAGAAATACGTTTTTCTCTACTTTCCAAACCTGATTGACAAATGTATTTTACTAATTGTTTTTCAATTTTATCTTATGATGGTGGTGTTTGAGGTGACCATTTATCAAATATGGGGCATTTGTAGTATATGAAACATTTGTGATTACGATGGAATAATGTTATTAAGAGTTCTTGACATCTAATTTGAAAACCAAAAAGTGCTACTTCTGTGTTATAGAGTATATTACCTTTTTGTTTGTTATTTAATGGAGTTAAGGCAAAGTTAGGCCCTTTACTATAAACAGAGACCGTATATCCTTGGATATATAAGCTCTTTGGTAGCAATAACTATCTTAATATCTTGTTTCAGAGTAAATAATGTTATATGATTTGTTTTCATCGAGTACGTATACAGTATTAGAAAATTTAACACTATTATTAATGCATGAGGTATCCCTGTTCTGTGCATTCTAGGTCTTTATCACTTCTTATTTCAAAATATCGGAAGATGTTAATAAGTTATATTTGGGTTTAATATAATGATAAAGCTGTTGTTGTGGCCAGTACTTTTTGTTAGTGTAAATTAAACTTTTTGTAAATTATTGAAGTCTCTTCATATATATTTTTTAATCCATAGGTACATCAATGTAACATGCACATCTAAAATACCAACAGCACCCATTTTTACATCCGGTAATACGTACTCTGTCTCAGATCAAAAAATGAAAATGCAAAACTGTCATTTATTATAACTAAAGTGTAAGCTATATGTGGTAGCCAAATGTGTGGAGACCCAGCGTATACTGTACCCAAGACTTCAAGAACCAAACCGCTCGATTCAAATGACAGAAGTACAGTCAGCAATGAACGGGAAATACGTTAAAAAGTACCCCAATTTGAACAACCCTATCTACTCATTTTACTTCAAGAGTGTTTAAAAATCTTATGAATGCGCTGACATGAAAATAAGGAAGGGAACGTGGATCCGAAAAGTCAAGTCACAAATCAATCAAGATGTTAGATGGACATCAATTTCCATTATATTTAGACAATGGCAATTATTATTTTGTAGTATTCTTTTTAATAATTAAAATTTTAGAAATTGATTTATGTAATATTGGCCAAAAATATTATAATATCTAACTAGCCTATATATGATCCATTTAATTTACATTTTACAATGGATTTGGATATCGGATTTAATTTAATTACTAATATAATATTATTACATAATAGATTTTAAATAAAAAATTATATAAATAATTTGAATTTTTATGAGCCCTATACTCATTTATTTTTGTTTTATAATTTATTAATAATGCGTAAAGTCTAATATTTATTAACTGACGCTATTATCGAAACCATTTTTCTGGTTATACTTGTACTATATGGTTATATATATGGACTACTATTTACATGCATCCCATATAAACAGTATATGTATATAATATACTACAATTTTTAATATACGTATAATGATATTATCATTATATGTAAACGGGGTGTTTGCTACATGAATTGTATATGTATAACACTGTACCTATTGTATGTGTATATAAATACTATATATATGTTATACAGCATAACCAAAAAAATGCTCGCAGTCGTATTTTCCCACTAAATTCCATGTATTTCAAAGTTCACATATACATAAAATGTTAGTCTTAGTATTAGTGCAGTCAAAACTCTGTTTTCAGTTGTATTCTCATGACTTTAAAATTTGAACAATTGAAATTAAAATTAAAACACTCTAAAATCCATAAACTCATAACATTAAATTATCTAACATAATCTAAAATTCAAAAGTTAAATACCCTAACATCTTAAAAAATTTAAACTCTGAAAATGTAATACCATAAAATCCTCTACTACTAAAGTTTATATATATCCTAAAATACATGAAATTACTTTTAAAAGTTTAGTACCTTAAAATTTCTAAACTGTTAAATATTAATTTAGTAAAAACTCTATAATCCTTAAACTTAGATTAAACTTAATACTAGAAATCCCTAAACTCCTAAAATCGTCAACAATATCTCCTATCGTATTGAATCACACATGATTAATCCGATTTAGTGACATTTATTTGTATTACAAAATATACTGCAAGAGAGAGAGTATTAAAGTAATCATTGTGCATATACAAAATAATCAGTGTCAATTCTTTTGCTCATCAGTTCCGTCATCAGTTCTGTCATCAGTTCCGTCATCAGTTTCGTCATCAGTTCCGTCACCAGTTCCGTCATCAGTTCCGTCATCAGTTCCGTCATCAGTTCCGTCATCAGTTCCGTCATCAGTTCCGTCATCAGTTTCGTCATCAGTTCCGTCATCAGTTCCGTCATCAGTTCTGTCATCAGTTCAGTCTTCATATTCCTTTTCAGTGCTGCTATTCAAACCCGCGTTTTTCAACACATGTCAACACAAGTCAACTTTGATTTCACCATTACAGTAAGTTGTCACTTTGCTGTCTAACTTGACATCGAAAAATATGTCAACTATGTTTTATTTCTTCTTCCAAAACTGAGTGTGGCGAGAAAATATTAGTATTATTGCTTCATAGTATAATTTTCATTGTTTTATAAATGGCTCGTTTGGTACCCATATATTTTTTGGTGCACCTGTTCATAATTGACAAGTTGTGATGAATTCTTTGTTTCACAAATTTTTTAATCTGCTTCACTGTATACAAAAGGAAGCTCAATCTTCCTTAATTTCTTCCAATAGAATATGTGAAATGACCAAGAAATTAGTCTGACTTAAACACTTATCCAGATCAAAGAAGTAAAATTGGTTTTCACTTTCGATACGTTTCCTGATTTCATAATATAATGATCATCATTCTAAGAGTTGTTAGTTGGGAGTACCTTTCTTTGGAATCCTTTTCGCCTTTATCTTCTTAGCTCTCCACGATCGAGCTGATGTTTATATTTTCGTTTCATGTTTCTAATAGTAGAATTCTCTCTACCTCCTCTTGAGCGCTCTCATTTTAAAACTTTTGTGACTAACAAATGCGTGTGAATCCATGATGTCGAAAATTAGAAAAAGTGGTTTATAGGTTTTCGTCTGAAAATGGAACGTGACATTAAACATGAAAACAAGTATGGAGTTAATATATATGTATACATAAAAGGATAAGGGATATCAAAATTAAGCACAATGTCAGTATGACTTTCGCGGTCCACTAATGTTGGGAAAGACTACATTAGTGAAGTATTTACTAATATCTATTCATATCCTATTCAATGCGCTACACTAGACTACTTTCTAGATTACAGGCAATAAGTAATATAAGCGGCCATCAAGTGCAGATTATATATAGCCTTGATAATTGTCATGGTTTAATGAGAAAGGTATGCATGCCTAAATCGTTTGATATTTTAAAACTTGTGATATAATAGTGTAGCTGTGTTGTATACTTGATGATTTGAAAGAGGAGAAAAAACATTTCAACCCATTTGCAAGGATATTTGATCACATAATCTGTTTCGTCATTATAATATTATTTAAAACCTGTTTCTGGATAATAAGAGACCCAATCTCAGAATGCAGCAATATACGTGCAAGTTTTTTTTAATTTAACATACATGTAGTATATACTTATTGTATACATATAGTATCTACTTATTGAGCCCGAATGCTAGTAGTATGGATGACTACATCATTCTCCACATACTCGATTTAGTTGATAATCTCATTGAAATCGCCCTGATCAGACATTGAATGACTACAGTGCATTTTATAAGGAAAAATCAATATTTGAACTTGAATTATTGTTTACTACCATTGCTACATACCTCCAATCAATTGCAAATGATTACTATCAAATTCTTATTACTTGAATTAGTTGGAATTCCATTTGAACTAAACATCATATTTAATTATATAACGGTAGCACACTGTATTAGAAAAAAATCAATATATGTACTTCAATGATGGATGACTATTGTAAGTAAAGGAGCAAAATCGAAATCAGTGATCTTGGATTAATCAAACATGGTTTCGATATTTTATAAATAGATCAATTTAAATGCACACAATATTTTTTTTTACTGAATTCTGATTGATCTAAATGTTAAATAGGCAAAATTACGTATGTAAATGTGTCAACAAAATTATATAATAAAGGGGCATAATGGCTTGGTACCTGCACTATCTATTATGCTAATGTCGTTGAGACGCTTCTTCCATACTACTTATTGAGGGGGTTCCTCACTTTTGTTATTGTCGTAACAGCATCCCTTCAGTACTATTATCATCCCTAATGATGGTTTTGTTTTTCCTACAATAAATATTATGCCGTGATACACATATTTTTCGCTCGCTCAACGATAGTGATAAATATAAATAATTTAACACCAAATCAAATGAGAGGGTCATTTTCGAACGATTTGCCCCTCCCATGCCTGGATACGTAATCTCTACTATTGTCTATTATATATAATTTGATGAGTAGACTTTCTAAAGATTTAAACGCTTAAGTAATTCTTTTGTGTGATATTTAATATGTTGTGCACTTTTTAAAATTAAAAATATGATATTGAATTATTATATCATTATATTTACCATAAATAATAAATAATAACTTCATTAATTGAATATGTCGCGTTTTTTATTTAGTTATTTATATTTCTTAACTTTAACATATTACGTTGGTTTACAAATATTAACAACTATGTATGTAATTTTGAGAATTATTTTTATATATTTAAATATGATCAACTTAATGTGATTATTATGAAACAACTATATGATTATAACCACAACATATTTAAACCCTACAAGTACTATTGTTGAGAGAGTGAAATATATATTCCTTGCTTGCTTGTTTCTTTATGTGTTTCTCTTTTTGTAAATAACAATATAAACGTTATTAAAAAAATTAAATTAAATTGACTATTTCACACTACGAAATGCAGTGTCACCATTTAAAATCTGAGTAACTTATTCTGCAAATTTAAAATTGAAACAAAAAATAACAAATATATTCAATCATGATATTTTGATGTAAAATATATTTAATTTACGCTATAAAATACTAAGAGTTCAAATGTATAAAAGAATATTTATTAAAATTAATTTTTGCAACTAGCTTCCAAAAATCCTCGCAGTTATTGCGCCTATCAAAGGATGGTTCATACATTTTAAATATACCGAGATTATTTCTAAATTGTTTTCTATTTAATTAAAATTTTCCAGAAACGGGAAACTATTACGGTTATTAATACATTTTCAAAATCGATTGTCGATCTAATAAAAAAATATAGTATTTCCTCATGAGGAAAATTAAAATGTTTATTAAAGGCAGCTTTCATTTTTTATAATGTTACAAATCCTTAAATAATTTCTAAAAAACGTAACTATCCCAACCATCCCAATTTTCATTTGGCATATAATTTGAGCCGTTTCGATCACGAGTACACCCAATCGTGTTTGACTAAAAGAGGATGTGTTTGCATAACATGCCTCATATTTCTTCTCAGACTGCGCGAAATAATTAAATCGGTATTCTTAGTTTAGTTGATTTAACTGAGCTAAAAATGTTCTGATTTTTTTAGCCTTTGAGCGTTCAAAAATTATATTGAATGATATATCGATTTTAGAAGTCTGTCTTTGCTGATAATTAAAAATGACTGCAGCGTGGCGCGGGAAGCGTTCCAAGCAGCGATCAAATTTCTTTTTTTATCTTTGTGAGCAAATTTCCTTTCTCTGCATATTTAATATCAAAACAGTATCAGCTTTCATCTGGTTCAGAAACATTTTGACTCTTATAAATCGAATATTCATGCGTTTTAATTTCTGTCTCTATTAGTAGTTCGCAAAAGCAACCTTCGCTATTGTTTCAATATACAGTAGATATATAGCCTATATATTTATAAATGTGTTATATTAAATGAAAACGCAATTCGTTTTTTAATGTATATGCTATTTATAAGTACCATATAACAAATATAATAATTAATTGAATAAAAAAACAGCCGTTTGGTCATTTTTGAAATATTGGTCCGAGTTATGCAAATAAATATTGACGCGAGTTATACAAGTAAATATTGACGCGAGTTATACAAGTAATATATTTAATGTATTATTATAAAAATAGTATGGTAATATGAATAATATACAACTATATTACAAATATATTTCATTTTATGCTGTAATCCCATCTCATTACCTACATTATCTCATTGGGTACTGAGAGGATACTCAATTATGTGACGTATAAATCTATCATACATCATAATATTAGAATTCCAAGTTGTAAAAAATTATTTGCATGTTTTAAATTATACATATCGCAGTTTTTATAGGAATAAATAATAATCAGCTAAATGAGTTATAAATTTTGCTTTGTTATAAAGAAACCTTTTAAATCGTTATCCTATGTAAATAGAAATATATTATTACGTAACTAAATTAAAATCGACTTATATCAATAACTTTATAAAATCTATTTTATCAAATCATTTGAAATTGTATTTAATCATATCAATTAAAACAAAATATGTTGCATTAAGCTTTTTTCGATATATCATAGCAAAGATCAATACTAAAAATGTCATCAAGAGATATCGAGATATTAAATGGGATGGATTAAAAAAACCAATTGTTATTCTCTTCAACTATATAATTAATATTATATAATATATATTAAAAAGGTACTTAAAAGAGTGCACCCACATTTCACTGCATATATTATATATATCTGTCAACATGCAATCGATATATATTTATAACATGTATTGTTATCTCTGATTCTCTAAAATATAATTTATATAAATTACTGCTTTTAATTAGAAATGTAAAATATGCAGTGATTTGTTCTTCAAAATCACAAAATTTGTATCAAATAACAAAAATCCCGTTATTATTATATTTAAAAAAAGAAGCAACGATTATATTATTTTTAAATATGGACATTAGAATACCATTGAAAGGAATCTGTTTCATGGTATACACTGGAATACGAGACTGGAATCCATGTTGTTCTTTTAAAACAATCTTTACAATTTAACTGAAATCCATCACGGGTTTATTAGAAACTAGCAATTGATATAATTTAATTTTCATTTAAACAGTGGTCATACTTTAAACATTGATAGTAATTCTTCTCAAAATATATATAAATAGATTACATAAACAATGGACCATGCTACATGTTCACCTTACGAGTTACCATATTAGAGGTCCACATCAGTTTTTATAATTTTTTACTAATCATAATTAAATTGTACTGAAAAAGCATTTATATTTTTTTGTGTTTTTAGATTGAATTATGTTAATGTCAATTACCAAATACGTTTAGCATAAACCAGAATTAATTTCAAACATAAAAATGTATGTTCAATTCAATTTAATTTTTTTAATTTAATTAGTCAATATTTTTAAAACAAAAGCTTGTTTCTTACGTGCGGACCTTTATTAATAGTAATTTTTAGTTGTTTATAATACATTTAAAAGAAACAAAACGCAGAGATAATTGTTTTAATAAATTATAAAATATTTTGAATCTATAGATAACCTATGTATTGAAATTAGATTATTACAAATTTACTATATTAGCGATTAATTATAAACTGTATGTTAATATCACTGAGTATTATTATTGTAGCGATAAATATAATACTTTATTCTTTTGCGATAAAGAAATGGTTTAAGTCGGTTTATACAAACCAATCAGACCTTTATCAAATTAAATGGTAAAACTTCGTTTTGCTCAATAAACCATTGCTCAAAAATGGATTTACCACTTTTAAAATTCTTATTAGAAACATTTGTTTTCCAAAATTTATAATACATTTTGTTTCTATTATTAAAAAGTGTTTGCCCTACTCTGCGATATTAACAGAAATCCAAGTAATACACGTGTTATATAACAATATTAGCAAAATCACAAGTATAGTAAAATAGCTATTTCATCTGATGATACATTTTTAGATTATAATATGATTGTTTATAGTTGTGTATAATTTGTTTTCTGTCAGCATTTTTTGCTCTTACTATCAAATGCAGAGTGATCTATGATGCGAACAGAATGTCATTAATTTAATATTTTTGCCGTAAAAGTATGTTATTGCTTGTTTTTCTTATAATATATTCTAGCTGCGAATGATGATGTAGATTTATAGAAAACGTTCACTATGATAATTAGAATTGAAAATTATACCTTTGTGAAATTTGCCTCGACAGGATGATGAAATAAAAGTTGTGTATTTGTACCCTTTGGCCATTCCAGTGTTGATGTTTGAAACAAAATTTCGACAAGGTTAGAATACTTAGAGCTATTACAATTATATAATATCGTGATCATTATAATTTCCATCGTGATATCATTAACCAAAAATGGGATTCTGTTGTCTAGCATGTTCTTATCATTTTATTAACCTAGATCACTATTGTAGAATATAAGTATGATAATTATAGAAAAAACGGACGAATACAACTTGATTTTACATTAGGTAATGATTTATAGAATAAGCATCACAAATTGCATCTAAAAAATATTTAGCAGTCGTCTATACTGTTTTTATCCATTTGGGATCTCGAGATTTCGTGATATATACAATGTATATATATATATATATGTACATTTCAACATTTTAAAAATGTATTTGAAAAAATAATTAATGTTTTCTGTTACTTTTTTTCAAAATAAAATACGTCGAATAATAAATTTAACAGTTAAAATTAATTTTAATGATTTATTAAAATGTGAAACTCAAAATGAGTAAAATGAATAAAATTTGCAAAATATAATATGTTTGAATAATTTAATATATTTGCATAAATTGATATGTTTGCATAAATTGATATGTTTGCATAATTTAATATATTTGCATAATTTGATATATTTGCATAATTTAATATATTAACGTAATTTAATATATTTTCGTAATTTATTATTTTTGCATAATTAAATATATTTTCATAATTTAGTATATTTGCATAATTTAGTATATTTGCATAATTTAATATATTTGCATAATTTATTTGTATAAACAAAACAACAATATTTAGAATATGAAATGCATGCAACACATAACGAGGATTACAGGAGTTTTTTAAGGGGATTTCGATATTTTAATTTGCATAAACAATATTTTATGATTCCAGGTTTTTATATTTAATTAAAATCGAAAACATAACATAAGTATATACCATCCATTTATAAATCAATTCTGTGAAAAATTTTCAAAATATTTAATTTATGTGCTTCTAATAAATCCAAGATGTAATACACGTATTTAATCTGTATGCGTACGATATGCACATTAAAATATAATTATATAAGTATTTAGAAAATTTTAATAAATATATAATTACAATTTTAAGAATATCTGCAACAGAAGAGACAGTGTAGTCTACAGATTACATTTTTAAAAATATAATTCAGCTCAATCACAGATATTTATCAATAGCATAAAATATACTTGTGAAAATTGTGAATAGCCTATAAGCATATAACATATAATCGACTTTTATAGACAAAGTCTATTCTGAAAACAAAGACTATATTAACAGGCAACATCACAAGAATAAATTGTTATCCTAAAAAACGCCCTCCCCCCCCTAAACAGTACACATATAGTATATTGAGTAAGAACTGTCTCACAATATACTTCAGACAAACTATACGAACCCAGCATTATGTGTAGTTACTATGGCAGTGCTGACTGCCAAATAACAAAAGTCAGGGAGCAATATAATAAAATAATAGTAAACATAACTGACAGTTAACGTAAAAAAAGTTTAAAAGTTTGACGCTATATGGGCTCCTTATACCCATTAAAACGATCTAGTTTTCTACTATGATGGTTTTACGTACACCCAACAATCCGGAAATATTTTCTCTGCTCAGAGACACAAATGAATATTTTCAAACCGCAGAAATCAATCCGCAAAAGTTTGTCACAAAACGTTTAAGAACCTCCAGCTGTGCATTTTCACTTGTTACCTTCATATTATTTCAAATAAGATTTTACAGTATGGTATACCTATAGGAATAATTTAGTACTGTTATTTATTGATTATTTGATGATGATTTGATGAAGTATGTTCCCTTGTAAGATAGCAACATTTTATTATTTATATGTATTTAAGATAATCTATGAATTTTTGGGTGTTATGTTTTTAAACCCCGAAAGTAGAAGGCTTTGGGGGATTTAAGTATAATAAAAACCTAAAATGTGATACACATTTTTAAAATAACTCCAGGAAAATTAGGATAGATTAAATGAGGTAACCATACAATTCATAGATTATTTTATAAAAATTTTGTATAAATTATAAAATGTAATTTTCACTTCAAATAACCCCTGGTAATGGATACAAAGTATTGGTTAATTATAAATATATATAGTTATAATAAAAATAATAATATTTATAAAACTAACGCTTACTTTTAAGTTTAAGCTTAAATTTATATATTTAATTGATTAATATCATTGCAATATAATATTCACTTATAAATGTTGTACATTAATACAGCTAATTGTTGCTCGAAAATACGTGTGGCATTTTTTTTCTTTTTCTGCATTTATTTAAAATATTATCAATTCTTTGCGAACAAGCATAATTAGTTTTTTTTATGTTTTTAAGCACTATATATAAAGCCTCTATAACTGTGAAATGAAAACATCGACTATTACACAGAGATACACAGAGTATGTATATACAATACATATATACTTTTCCCGTGATCATTCCATATAATGCCAATCTGTAGAACTATCTTAATTGTAGGGCGTCGAAGCAATTATATCTGAATTTCCAGCAGAGCAGCTATGTTTAGCGGATACTATCAGGAGAATTATCAAACATAATTAAATGGAACAGTAAGCTGTGATTGTGCTGTATCGCGCGCAATTATGTCAAAATCAATAGACACAGTTTCATAATAAGCCGAATTTACATATTTCACACCAATATTGAGATATAATAACAGAAATAGGCATATGAAAACAATCAATCGATTAAAAATTGTATGACAAACTATGATCGTATTTTTGTAAAATATTTAAATCGATTGGGATGCTCATTAACATTGTTTTTCACTGTATTTATTTATATTAATCGCCAATATATATATATATATATAGGTTTGTATATGTTGTTCAAAAGTTATCAATTAGTTCAAAGCAATGTCTAACTATGTATATAATTAGATACGAGTTCGTACATACGATACATAATAAAAAATATTAGATTTGATAATTATTTATTTGAATATTTTTAAATTGAAATTATGAATAATTTTTTATGTTTATCCAATTTATCGATTTCTGAGAATCTCACAACGCGCCTATGCCCACCAAGCGCGACGCAACGCTCCGCAAAAAGTCGAGTACAATACTTACTTTTCAATGAGCCTATTTACCGCCCCTGAGCAGGATGCGACGAAACAACTGAGGTAAAAATTATTAAACTCTTTTCTGCGACGCCTGGCCACGAAATACATATTGTAATGCAAATAGGCAATGCATTACTTTGAAACAATAAAATGGGATTCTTCGCCACACGACGCTCTGTCGCTTCGTGTCACGTTGTGTCGCACTTGGTGGGGATAAACAGTTCCTAAGTATGCAGTACACTTTAAAAAACAAATTAAAGATCATGTTAAATGTCATATAATTGTGTATGGTGGAATGGAAATACCGCAAACTATAGTTTTCATTTCTAGATTTCTTATATTAAAATTTAAAATCGAAATTGTTTCTACATTTAATCTGATTGAACGTATTTATTAGAGATTTTTTTTCAAATGTCGGACACGTCTTATAATGCATCGAACCAATAACATGGAGCGGAGCATAAGGAATTGAGATGTAATTTGTGAAAGAGCACAATAATGAATGGATGGACCATTAGTAGAACGCAATCAAGAGCAGATTGACAATTTGTAGAAGAGTGTAGTAAGAACAGGATATATAATAATAACTAATCAACTGTTAGATTGTCGAAAAGCTATAGTTCACGACTAAAAACTTTGGATTATTGCCAACGAAAATTCGAATCTTAATATGTAATAATTATGTAACATAAATAAATAAATTTGAATATATTTTTTTGATACATTTGACATCTATACCATCATATATAATATGAGGAAATATATAATCTACGGTAATACAGCAATTGCAAGTAAATCTGAAACCTTTTTTACAATTTACTATTATTATCATAATCTTTAACTTTACACTGTAACAATTATAATTTACAACTGCTGGAATGGAACACATTGAGAAGTATTACACCAAATTGTAGTCAAATATATTTATATTTAAAATAATTAAAATAGTTATTATCATATATCATTTTTTTACTACACTCTTCTAGAAATTGTCCATCTGCCCTTCATTGCGTTATAATATTGCGAATAAATATTTAGTTAATAGAACGTCAAACTTTTCGTCAATCAACAGTAAAATATAACTAATGTAATAACTAATGCTAAAGTAGCTTAGTTAAACAATTAAGATAAATTTAACGTACGTTAAATGTAAAAGTATCAACAAAAACAAAATAAACTGAATTATAAGGTAAAAAAACAGTCGATGTAGACTATGCATAACATTTAAAATATTTCTGATATAAACAAATGTAATGGATTATTTAACTTTTTCTATTATTATCCCATCAATTTAGCATTTTAATCAGTGGATTTTAATTTAATTTTGCTAATCAGGAAATGTGCCGTAAAACATATATAGATAATTATACTTACACTAAATAAAATTCACTCTAACATTATATAAACAAATATTATTATAATTGTTTAACATTTTACGTTATTTAATTTGCTATTGTTTGTGTATCTCAATTATTTTTCTTAAATATTTTATCGTCAGCTTTTAAAATAGGATTTTAACAAGTGAAGCTTTACTCTCCGATAAAGTGTGTAACAAATTCAACGAACAGGCCTTTGCAATCACTACCAAAAATAGTGATGATTTAGTAAAAATATGCATTATACGACAATATGAAATTAAAAACCATGTATATGTATAGGAATATAGGTTCAAAAATAAATATTAAATTGTCTGTTATAATAGTTAATCAAATCAACAAGCAATTCCCATAGGCTAATAACATATTTTTTTGCCACATACGATAAGAACACAGCAAACAAGTTGTTGAAAGCATTTGGTTTATAATTTATTCGACTGACATGCTGAACGGTATGTGTTAATCCATACAATATTTTTATTTAATTACAGTTATTACATATTTTGTATATTACTTGCAAGCCTTATAATACTGCATTTTTCATTGAGGAAGGAACATCAGGTTATAAAACTTATTAACATTCATGTAGTTGTACACCTCGCTCGAGGGTCTGTAGATCTCTCAGGCAATGCAGTGAAGTGCCGGTATAAGCTATATACAATATAAGGATGCATGGTGATCAAGAAATGTCAAACTTATGAATCTACTTTATAATTTCGGCTAGATTGCAATATAAAGCTACTTATTTTTGGAAGAAATGTAATAAACACTAAAACTGGATCCAAATTTTATCATATATAAATTTTAAAAAATAAGCACTTGCTGCAGATGTGATGTAATTTTATTACTACAAATTTTCGAGGTTATACCTTTTAGTAATGTAGACAGTCTACATGACTAAAAGGTATAACCTCGAAAATTTGTAGTAATAAAATTACATCGCATCTGCCGCAAGTGCTAATTTTTTCTTATTTATCCCTAAAATGCTGCACAGAGCAAACCACCGTTTCGTTATCATATATGATGCATCTCATGATATATTATGTTCTGATGTGTTCATGATATTAATCATGTGGTTTTATATATTCATAACACGTAAATTCAGATATACATGACTGCATATATAAATATATTTGTCAACATATATATTATATCTTTTCTGTTTTGTCTACATAACATTCTCAGCACATTTCAATGAGGAAATAGACACAAATACCTATCTCTGTGTGTTTTGTGAATTTGATAATGATTTGTGAGGTAAAATGTATAAAATATCACTTCTTGCAAGATATTTGGTCGACAATTCAACCTTAACAATTCTCCACTATACAATACTCTAAGTCCCATTGATTTTACAACAGTCTCCATTTAAAAATCCTTTTGTAATAAGCACTGTTTCTGACTACATTGAACTATAAATGTAATTCATTTATTCTTTCAATATTAATACATATATGACGTTTATATGTGCACTTTGTTTTTGATGAGTTTATAGTGGTAAATATTTGTAAATAATTGCATTAAATACTATCAGCCGAATATACTTATATTCATATATATATATAATATTATGTCAATTATCTAATGGTAAAACAAGTAAAATATGACACGCCCAAATAGAGATAAATAGGCTTCATTATTTGTTAAAAATATTGACTGTATTGGATAAAAACAGAGCTTATTTTGCATCATTATAGAGCTTCCGTGCGAACTTGCAAAGGAATAGAAAATGCACAGTGATGAAAAGCTCCGGAAAAGGTGATAATGCTTTAAAGTATAGACGAGCATGCCTGCCATTATATTATTACCCTGAGGAGGACGGCTGTCGAAAGGATTAGGAAAGAGAGAGAGAGTTACAGTTTTCGCACGTATACTAATTTTCCCAGATTAAAGAAAACAAGATGCGATGTGTATAATATATATAATATAATTGTATGAACTTACTTCTTGTATGAGCTTTCTATTCTAAATCATACTGTTCAGGTACTTCTTTTGCTTTGACTGTTTCTCGTACTCCTAAAAATTAAAAAAAAGTTATTGTTTATACTATACAACATATATTCGTATTATATAAAGCTATTAATGAAAGCAGTTGATTGATCTGTTCTTAATAAACTGCAATAAAGTGCATTTAGAACTAATTATTCTGTAAATGTTGGAGTAATTATTAAATCATTTT
This sequence comes from Coelogynopora nodosa, assembly GCA_034780555.1. Taxonomy (NCBI): domain Eukaryota; kingdom Metazoa; phylum Platyhelminthes; order Proseriata; family Coelogynoporidae; genus Coelogynopora; species Coelogynopora nodosa. Next base: position 789 of record JAUZND010066593.1, on the reverse strand, counting down.
TTAAATAATATAATAAGTAATTGCGCTGCTTTATTTTAGTATAGAAATTAAACCAATCGCAATGCTCAATGTGCACATGTCTATATATGTCAACAGATCTATGCGTGTCACAGTAATTCAATGGTGTAACACAAAGTTTAGCTCAAAGAATGTTTTAAGGTTTTAAAATATCAATACATTTAGCCAGATTCCAAACAATTTTGACGAAACAATATCTCTAATTTGAACGAAGTTATTATATAAATTGAGCCGCGATTATTTTTCTAAGATTTGACAAGATTTGACAATAAATTTTGACAATAACTGTTGACAGGAAACTTGTTAGATGAGCAACGATTACGCTTGATTATTACTTAGGACTGATGAAACTGTTTTATTTATTAGAAATGATGACTATTTTTTATCAAAAATACACTAAAGCCGGATTCACAATCATATGTAGTACGTATACATAGATGTATATGTATCTACATCTATGTAGGTACATTGATGTTTATGTTGTGAAAGCATTACTACATCTACATAAATGTATATGTGTGCCGATTCACAATTATATGTAGCTACATTCTGTTTAATTTTCCAGCTTTTTTATATTTGAAAATGGGACGCAGTCGTCGAAAGAAGGCTTTAGCATTGACTTTGGCCATTCATTAATTGTATCTCTCAAGCAATACAAATGAAAAAGAAACGCCGCCGATGGTGGGTGCGACCGCAGCTTTCCAACGACGCAAGGAACTGGGAGAATTTGATAATTTACTTCCACATTTAGAACTAAAAGATCCCGAAATT
>JAUZND010066582.1:0-17517 GCA_034780555.1 Coelogynopora nodosa | reverse complement strand
TGAAATGACAATGTATAACATACAAAATAAATTTCGACTAATGTAGTTTTACATGACTTTTATGCGATTTTTACAGAGTTTTTCACTTTGCATGACATTGCATGACTTTTTGCAGGTATCTTCATTTTGCATGACTTTTGCAGGTTTTGCATAACAGTCGACACCCTGAATTATAATATAATCTGTGAAGCAATCATAACACAATCAATCAATAACTGATCAAATATGGAGATAGTCAATAACTGATCAATAGATGGAGATAATCAATAACTGATCAATAAATGCAAATAATCAATATCTGATCAATAGGTGAAGATAATCAATAACTGATCAATATATGGAGATTATCAATAACTGATCAATAGATGGAGATAATCAATAACTGATCAATAAATGCAAATAATCAATATCTGATCAATAGGTAATGATAATCAATAACTGATCAACATATGGAAATAATCAATAACTGACCAATAAATGCAAATAATCAATATATGATCAATAGATGGACATAATCAATAACTGATCAACATATGGAGATAGTCAATAACTGATGAACATATGGACATAATCAATAACTGATCAATAGATGGAGATAGTCAATAACTGATCAACACATGGACATAATCAATAACTGATCAATAGATGAAGATAGTCAATAACTGATCAACATATGGACATAATCAATAACTGATCAATAGATGGAGATAATCAATAACTGATCAATTCATTCAGATAATCAATATCCGATCAATAGATAGATATAATCAATAACTGATCAATTCATTCAGATAATCAATAACTAATCAATTCATTCAGATAATCAATATCCGATCAATAGATGGAGATAATCAAAAACTGATAAATAGATGGAGATAATCAATAACTGATCAATAGATGGAGATAATCAATAAGTGATCAATAGATGGATATAATCAATAACTAATCAATTCATTCAGATAATCAATATCCGATCAATATATGGAGACAATCAGTAACTGATCAATAGATGGAGATAATCAATAACTGATAAATAGATAGAGACAATCAGTAACTGATCAATATATGGAGACAATCAATAGATGGAGATAATCAATAACTGATCAATAGATGGAGATAATCAATAACTGATCAATATATGGAGATAATCAAAGTAACTCACCTTAGATTTCATCTCGCGACGTTTCCTGGTTTCCAGAGCCTTCGAGTTTTCTAACGAGAACTCAACGATTAATTTCTGAAACAAACAGTTGTCATCATTTACAGCTGATAATTACAACTACATCTAATTACTACTATCAGATAACAATAATATAACAATCATTTCTAAATAGACAACTTCATAACATACAGAACATTTGTTTTAACTAAATCAAAATTTCAAATGATCCTCAGTCATCATAACCAAATACAGTCTCTTCCATCACAGTGAAAAAAAGGTATTAGTATTCCATTCCACTCCTCAACATTCACAGTGAAGTTATCGATTATATTGTAAAGTCACCTTATTGTTGCCGAAGACATCCAGGTTATTCGAGGCTTGCAGTGCCTTCATAGCGTTCTCGTGGTCATCGAAGGCAACGAAGGCGAAGCCACGTGACTTGCCCTTGCCTTCACTGTTGACACGGTTGAGATCTCGCATGATGCGGCACTGAAGGGATTGATAACGCGGTTACTTGGCATATACTACTGATGAGATTTCGAGTAGTAGGGAAAATAGAAAATGTGGTTTTGATACGTATTTAGTATTAATTCAGTATTTAATACGCATTCTTAAAATTATTGTAATTTTTATGCAGACAAAATGCTAAACGAATCGTTAAGGCACAATTTTAAAAAGAGCGTTCCATAAATGAAATATGTGGTTTACGTATTCGTCAATATTTGGTGAAATAATTTTTGCTTAATTCTTTATAAGTTTGCTTATCCGAAAGAAACCCACATTACTAAATCAACCAATCACATCCCCTCAACTCAATGATCCTGGCACCCGACCGTCTCAAATTATTCAACTGGGTCAACAGCTACTTGTCATGTACAGCAGAGGGCATATTGCCAACACATTAACCTAATCACAAAAGTAGTAGGGAAGGCACCCTTCCGACACAACCAGTCAGTGCCCCTTACCTCAGTGATCCTGGACCCTGACCCTCCCAAATCCTTGAACTGGGTCAATAGCTGCTTGTCGTGTATTGCGGGGGCTAGATTGCGAACACAAAGTCGCAAATTGGAGATGAATATCTGAGGGTTGTTGAGTTTCTCCTTCTTACTGCGCAGGATCTCCTCTCGCTTTCTGATGTCATCCTTCGTCATACCTGTTGCATCTTGAGTGCCCGGTCGTATCACTGTAAAAAAAGGAAAAATTTAAGATAAATATAAAACTATTTATTTTGAAATATAAGATTTCTAAGAACCACACAAATAATATTATAGAGGAGAACTCACTGCCCACTCTGGCTAGATGCAGGTTGCGGCCCTCCCTCTTCTCCTCTCGAGTCTTCTCATTGGAGGTGAAGGTCCTGGCGCGATCTCGAGGCACTGCCAGTGACACTGTCATACGTCGATTGTCTGCTGTGAACTCATCGTCGTGCTGTGAGGGGGGGGGGAGCAAAGAAAGGAGTCATACGTCACTTGATAATGAACACATTTAGGTGATCAGTTGGTTGCGGTCTTTATCTTATCTCACGCAAGGAGTCAATGGTAGAATATGATCACTCCCTATTCCATTCACCAAAATCATCACGAAACAAATTTTAAAAAGAACCAAAAAAGTATCAACGCGACTACTAAATTAGAAACTAAACAAGAATTAATCATAAAATAGCTTGTACTTGTTTAGAAACGTTATTAATTGCCAATGTTGATCACTTGTAAAACATCGAATTTACACTACTATAACTATTATAATTTAGAAGTACTTCGCCAACTCGAAACAAACTACAAAAATTACAATCTATGACTATTACAGTGGAAAGGATATGATGTCAGTTAGATATAGTTTTGTTAAAATTAAAATAGCAAATTAATTATTTTTTATTTTACTACAGTTCGTGTGATAACCAGTAAGGGAAGTTGATCGTACAAATGATGTGATATAAATGTACTTAAGTCTTAACATTGAACAGAATTGAAAGAGGTTGTTGGATTACTGTGATATGCATTCAAAACATTAAAAATTACATGTTTAGATATAATCCGTCCGTGAAAATATTTTTTAACCAAATAAAAAGCAAAAATATTACAACTATATTAGCAGTATATAAGTAATACATTGCTTCTGGAATAGTCAATAATCAACATAATTCCAGAGACGAACCCATGTTAAATCGAAAACGAAACCATAAAATTGTTCATACTTTCGGATGATAATGTCATTCAAAATACCAGCTAGGCGATATTGTCAGCGTATACAATTGTGGTGCTGGATCATACCAATTGGTACTCAGCATACAATCTATCAATCCACCTCTGGATACAAGTGGTCGTTATCGGGAGGTTGTTCAGATTAGTGACGTCACATTTACACAACAAGTATAGTTACACGGCGTATGCATTAACATGTTTACTGATAAACTCACAAATGTCCAGTTTTTAGATAGAATTTATACCTTTTATATAATATTCCCTGTTTTTCCTGGTTTACCTACCTTTCTTATACTCTACAAAAAACAACCGCAGTTATACTATTACATAATAATAGATTACAATACAACTATTGGTAGACTAGATCATACATAAGGAAAGATATAATATTTGAAATTTACAATAAAAAAGGAAAAAGGTGACTAAACAATGGTTTGTGTGAGCTCAACACAACATCACTGTCACCACAATAGTTTGTGTCACAAAGACAGCAGTGCTGAGGGTAGTGGTCTCTAAGTTAACATACAGTACAAAGAGCTGAGTCAATTACCTCCGGCTTTGTAGATCTCAGCAGAACAAAGTCGGCATCATCCTTGTTGGCGAACTTGATGAAGGCCATACCCTTGGAGTGTTGGGTGCGCGGGTCCTTCACTATCTTAGCGTACACTATCGATCCAAAGTGGAGGAATTTGTCCTTCACCTCCTCCTCATCCAGTCCAAAACTCACATTTCTAAATAGTTTATAATAACAAGAGCGAGAATAAACCCATTATATAATGCACTCATTTATTGGAAAGGCTAAATGTCATTTAACGTATTTATTGTACTAAGTGAACCTTCGCAACTAACAAGGTCCTATGTTAGTTGATCAGATTATGATTAAAACATTAATTAACATTGATTAAAAACCGACAACATTATTTAAAATGTGTATTATTAAAACTTTTTAATTAAGCATGAATATAATAGAGGTTAAAAACTTTTACTTTGGGAATAAATGTTCATTTGTACAGGCATAACATTGTATAAAAACACACAACTAGTCTTCAATAAACACATCACTGTTCACCCTATTCAGTTGGTTTGATCTGATACTGTCTCTGTGATGCTCAACTGAATACAGTTATTAATTTACTAGGTTATTTTGTTACACACTACATAAACGTAATCCATAGTTTAATAATCTAATATTTAATATTACATACCGGATGAATAACGTTTTCCCTTCTTCAGCATCATTAGAAATATGTTTCTGCTTTTTGTGAAGTGCCGGCTTCTGTTCAGAATCTTCATCTGCAGACGATTCAGATGAAGGCGTCGGTCGTTTGTCAACTTTCGGCCCTTTTTGACCAGCTGATAAATATTTGGCCTTCTTTTTAGGCAGCTCACTACCCTCTTCAGATGAATGCTTTACCTGTGTCTTAAGATGCAACTGTTTCTTTTGACCAGACGATAACAATTTTGCCTTCTTCTTGAGAGATTCATTTCCTTCTGACTTTACTCGAGTTTCAAAAGATGACTGTTTCTTTTTACCAGATGTTAACAATTTCACCTTCTTTTTCGGAGGTTGGTACCTTTCTCGCTCAGTATCTGAATCATCACCTGAGCCACCACTTGACATCTGTGTTGTAATAAAATAGAAAAAGAAAAGGTTGGTTGAAAGTTTGAACAAATTATAATTGGACAAAACGATGTGTATGACAAAAAGTGTGATAAAGTCAGCTATGTCACATAAATAATATATGCCACTTATAGATAGACATAATCACAAGAAAGTTAAACATTGAAATAATCTTTATGCTGTTTGATAATTGTAATGTAATTCTACCACATTTCAATTTTCAAATACTTTTATTACATTAACTGCTAATCATTAAATAGAACTGTGATACTTTAATGGATGGGATGGATGATGTTCATTGGCGACCTCAGAGTAACTTAGTTTTGAAAAATTCATATTTAGCCACAATAAGAATAGATAGATCATCTTTATTTATCAAATATAAAACTAAAGCTGTCTATTTAATGACACAGGTTTCCTTACTATAAAGCATTCGATTGTGGAAAATAAAGCACTTAAGACAAGTATTTTAGTGATTATGTCTAAAAGATTAAATACTTTTTAATAAAAACAACATTTTATAAAGTCTCTAAAAATTATTATATAAAAGTGAATTAAGAATTAGGGAGGTATTGAAAATATCAAGATGATCACTTTAGTAGATTTTGAGAAATAAACAATCTAAATTAACTAAAACTAATAAAGTAGTCAATGTGACCCCCCCATTGGTTGCTGTTTCTAGGGTTACCCTTTCTCAAATCTTAGCCAGTTTCTTGAGATTGAATCAAAATGTTAACACATCATTTTTTTGTACCATTTTATGGGAAAAAGTGGCATTCAAGTTGCTCCTTAAATAGTTTCTGCTTTATTTCCCTTATATTAACATTGACATAAACATAATATATGTATATTGTTATAATATTGATTAACGATTTTAAGAGCATGTAGAATTTTTGAAATTTGATATATTCTTAAAATCGTTAATCAATATTATAACAAATGTTAGCCTTTAAATACACATTTTGAAATAATTACTTATCACTAGCAACATTTATAAAATTTTGAATATATTAATTTAATTAAAATCACAGTAAAATTAAAACAAGCTCTATGTATATACAATACCAATAAATCATCTTTGTAAAATAAAACAGCATAAAAAATAGTCATAATTTTGTAATAGTTCAACAAAACGAATAATTTATTAATCTAAAATTATTATTCATATGTTATTATAATATGAAACGTGAAGCTACTGAAAAATATTAAAATATTCATGACAATAAAAATGTCCCATTAATTATTTTTCAAATAAACCACCCTATTAAAGAAAACATTTTACATTGTGCTCATGTCTACAGTACAATATAATATATCTAGTATTTTGAAATTATACTTTCAAAATGTCTTCCAAACAACCAGAAGAGCACATACACAAAATCGATATATATATATATAAATTTATATATAACATATAAAATCTCAAAAAGCGCACAATCACATATTGCTATTGCCAATTATATTTGAGCACATAATTAGCTATTTAGAGTAAGAGTATATTAAAAGGCATATATAGAAGTTTTGTTGAAAGTATTTAATGCAATGATATCAAAATACTAAGTTGTAAGTGTAGTCTAAAATCATACATTTATAAAGTCAACAATAATAAAAAGACATTCAAGTGAACATGTTTTACAATATAACACAAATTTAGTACCAAACATTAATGAGGCAAATATTAAAAACAGTATTATGCCATATCATGTATTTCTTTAGAATAAGTAGTTGAAAACCAGTTTAATTTAAACTTTATTTTGGTTTGTAAATGAAATTTCTATCATATAATTATAAATCTAATTACATGTAGTATATTTGTAAATAAAACTATTAACCATAGGTTATCCCAAAAAAGTAACCAAGCCACTAATGAGAAAATTTGTAAAAAAACTTTTTTATTTCATTTTAATCTTAAAAAACAAACACCATTTTATCTTGAAGTCACCTTCTAAAACCGTAGCCTATTTAAGCTATGAATAAGGAATGATGTGTGGCAGAGTCTTCCTTTTCTTGTGGATGATCACAATCACGGTGTCTGATGTAAAATTCAAAACTATTGCTTAAACTGATTGAATGAACACAGGTCTGCTCATTTTATGGCCTGATCTGACAATTTCTCATTTTAGGCTTTAAAGTCACATAAAAGACTGAATTTTTGCTATTCAAAATCTCAATCAGAACATACATCAAACTGCAAAAGACACTTACTTATGAGCTGAGAAATATTGATAAAAATGTAGTGAAACTGAAAAATTATCCAAAAAAATTGCTTTGATATGAATCTCAATTGGAATTTTTTTTAATATAATCTATATATCACATTTGAAAATATATGTGATCAAAGAATACTATAATCGTCTTATTTGATTGATTATTTAGAAATATTAGTTTTTCTGTTTGGTATAATAACAAGTTTTAATCATGTCCCATCCACAACACATTATTGCTAAAGTATAATCAATTGTACTAAAATATTGCCTATGTATTTATTATAACTATGATATATAGTGTATTTAAATATACTTCAATAAAATAATGACTATTTTAGCCATGTTAAACAATAATATTACATATTTCTAAAAACTTATTAATCTTTTATAAGAAATAGTATATAAAATTGTAGAAAAACACTAAATATTTACCTGTTTATTGAGAAGTCTTCTATTTTTCTTATATTTATATATATATAGTTTTAATACTTTTTTGCTAAACAGTATGGTGAACTGTCATTAGGTAAATTAATGAAAATGATATAACAATTTTGCAGAAAAAAATTCAAAACAAAACTAGCCTTAATATTTTGTGCCTTTGAGCACTAGTAATAGATTACTAGAAATGATTACTATGAATATGTAATTATAATTGCATACTATAACTATCCATCTATTTATAAATAATACATAAATTTGCAACATTACAATTATATCAAAAAAGTAATATTTCTACAAGTAACAAAAACATTATATGTGTTTGTAACACATTTAGAAATTATTTATTTATACTTTTGTTCATTTATTTATTTCAGCTAGAAAATAAATTTAATGGTTATAGTTATAACAAAACAAAAAACCAAAACTGAAAGATCAAAAAGAAAGAAGAGTATGAAACATATAAACAAAATGAGAAGCTAAGAAATAGATGTACAATGTCAAAGTAGAATGTTCCAATGTTAGCCATAGCATACAATATTATGAAATTGATGAAAAACAATTCCCTTCTTTACAAAAATTTATTTGACATACCTGATAACCAAACGATGATTCCACACAACATCCAGCTGGTGTTATTATTATTTTATTTAAGACAAGATTGGCAGGCTTTTGTGCATTCTGGGAATTGCACAAGATCATGCCCTGGTGCTATGTTTCTTTCAACAGTTGCAAGAATTCTACAAATGCTGCCAAGAGAAGATGATCATTTTCACATAGAAATGTTTTAAGAGAGTTGATGTATGATTTCTAATTTGAAGGTCTTCAAAGAAAAGTGCTGCTTGAACCTTGGCAAAGGCATATTGTTGTAACAATACAGAATGTATGCATTGATTAGCCCAATATTGAAGAGGCCAAAAAAGAGATAATTCCACCACTTCTTACCAGCCCTTCTTCCCAACAACATAATAAAAATAAAATTGGTCCAAATGGTTGATGCCTCCCATGAATCTGTTGTATGCCACAACCAGTGTTGGAATATGTATGTAGGATGCTTGTGTCAGCACCAAATGGTGTTATTGGATGTCACCATGTAAATGTCCCTCATATCCTTCCATCTAGAGCAAATATCCCATATTTCCTAACTGTGTTAATCCTGCTCTATTCTTACAAATAGTGCCACAATAGTAATGTATGTATCAGCCTGTTTCAGGTCATGTACCAAATTGAATGATGAGAATAAATTGTCAGCATACAAATGATGATTTGTCTATAGATAATCTCTCATCAGATTCATGACAAGTTTGATCTACCAAATATAGATCTTATTACAATTTTTTAATGTTTTTTTTAATTGTTCTAGAATGGGTCACAAGCAGATCAGTAGCTGAAAGTGTCCAGAACGCAGGCTATCGAATTCCATCTGAAGACATCAAACCTCGTCTACACCCTGCTTTGTGTGAGAATGACCACTTAAAATAACAAAATTTCAATGATGACAGGGCTGATGAACTGAATTCGACTCCCTTTGATGGAGACAGCTCCTTCTGATCTTACTCTGACTGACTCAGTTGTCATTTTCAAATTACCTTGATGTATAGTTCTCAGAGGTCATCCAACTTAAAATAGGGCAAAAATAACATTGCAGAACTACTTTATTCTGACTAAAGAAAAAAGACAACTTGGTATGTTAAATAATGATTTTTTCAGAGTTGATTATTGTTTAATAATATATACCATATATACTTGCGTATAAGCTGACCCCCCTATTTTGGCTTTCTAAATGTTGCAAAATTTGTAAACTTGCATATAAGCCGACCCCCCTACTTCATAAATGAAAGATAGGTAAAAATAAATATGAAGTTATCCTGAAACATTTATTTTAAAAAGTTAAAAAAATATTTTACATACAAAAAGTTGGATAACTACCTAGGTAGGTATAGAATCAGTATCAGGATTAACCTTTGCATGCAGTGCAACATTATGCGTAGGTATGTCTGCCTATCATTTAGCTACAGGTTTATTCTTATCTGGATAGATACCTAGCTGTTCCCTAAAAATAGGTTGGAATACCTAATTAGTATATCTGCCGTTAAATAGCTGAACTACATAATATATTATATACATTTAATTATGCTCACAGCAGTCATGTTCTGTAATATAATCCGCATTCTATGAATCACTGCAAATATTAAACTATTGAAATCAATAATATCGCCCTAGCAACTAACTCTCCTCATCTCTTCGTTGTCCACTCTGCAGACGGCTGACCGGCCGTGAGGAGGGCATCAGTCTCCTTGGCGACGAAGCATCACCTGGCAACGCGGGGAGCGATGGAGGCAGCGGCATCTTCACCATCTTCGGCAAGCCTGCTCAGAACAGCAGGTGACTTTAATTGGGTTCACCTATTTTGTTGAGTTCACCTTCGCACTCCAATGTTGGTAGAATATTATAAGTACTGAACAACTATTGATGATGTAATTAATACATGACTCAAAATTAGTTCAATTGTTTAATTTGGTATGTATCAAATAATATTTTAATATTTATCCTTGCATTCTTTCTACAAAATACTTATTTTTGCGCTGCTTGTTAACTATTATAAAATAATTGGCACTTTCTGTCAACAATTGTGACGTCATTGGCGTTTCCTGTTAACTATTATTACGTCACTGGCGTTTCCTGTCAACTATTATTACGTCATTGGCATTTCCTGTTAACTATTATTACGTCATTGGCGTTTCCTGTTAACTATTATTACGTTATTGGTGTTTCCTGTCAACTATTATTACGTCATTGGCGTTTCCTGTTAACTATTATTACGTCATTGGCGTTTCCTGTTAACTATTATTACGTCATTGGCGTTTCCTGTCAACTATTAATGAAGTCATTGGCGTTTCCTATAAACTTTTATTAAGTCATTGGCGCTTCCTGTCATCTATTATGACGTCTTTGGCGTTTCCTGTCAACTATTATGAAGTCATTAGCGCTTCATGTTAACTAGTATTATGACGTCTTTGAATCATATGAATAAAATAAAACAACTATTAACATAATTAAATTAATTATAATAATACTCTGCTTAACCACATGAAAAAGACACCAATATGCAGTGTCAATGAACAGTTAATACATAAATAGGCTGTTACGTAATAGTGTTTTCATTAAGCATGGCCTCCAGGGAACGGAGACCAACTATGTTCCTGTCTGTGGCGATGATTTTGAAAGATAAATTAGCCCGACATGTTCCTTTGTTGAGAATAAGAGAATAATCACTTAATTTTATTATTATTTGGTTCTTGTTTTATTCTTTATTCATATGATCGATTATTGATACTGTTATTGATTTTCCCGTTTGTTTTCATCTGTACATTAACAGCCATGGGGAGTATTAAATGTCCTCTCACAATTGCTTTCTTCGGTCATAGACAGATACTTTTAACAAGGAACCCCCCCCCCCCGTGCTACATTGTATTCACACCACCAATCACTAGCACACCGTCAAGCGGAATATTGTAATATGTTCATGTTAGAGTTACCATGGCTGTCTCATTCATTCACTCGCTATCTGAAGGATGCACTGGTCGGTCGGACTCGTTAAATGATTCATTGTTTTCTTCATGATCAGGTATAAGCTGTGAGATACATTTATACTAATTATTGTTCTTTATTGATTTCCTTTTTTACATCAACAGTGACGATCCATAGCCCCGCCCCCCTCCTATCTCTTTTTCAATAATTATACATTTGAATTGTGACGCGTTGATACTATCCCGCTGTTGCCACCTTATCACTCCAGCCCTGTTTTATTATTGAATATAGAAGGATTTCGACATCATATCTTGAATTAATATCAATGGTTTGATGGTAACGCAGTAAACACACTATTTGTACATTTTTCTTATCATAACGTGTTTTTACTAAATTTGGTGGTCGCTTTAAGACTGAATTGAATTTTTTTGAATTTTGAATTTTGTTTTGTTGACATTTACTGTTAGGTTGGTTAAAATGTTAAGACATATTTTTGTGCAGTGCATTGTCAAAATTCTCTTAGTATGTTTAGTATGTCGGAGGAGGTAATACATACTCGTATAATATATACTATAATAAGTTTACAGGTATAGCCTATTCTAAATGACGACAATTGTGATTTGTGGTTCAATTGTGGTATTTCGATTAGATCAATTATTTCTAATATCAATTCGTCAAGTGTGTAATATAAGCGGACATTGTTTCGAATGTATCCTAGATGGAATGAAGCGGTAACTACGAAGTTCGGTTATATAATTTACAAACACCAATACTTTCTCTGGTAACATACTGTAGGACTGTCACAGGGTCAATATTGTAATGTTATGTGTGTGAGAGAGAGGAGAGGAGATGGCGCAGAACAAGATTTAATTATGTGTGTACAATTGCATTACCATATTACTGACATTGGCGGGAGTTTTATTTGTGTTTATTTTTGTACTTTATTTCATTATACAGACAGTTTTTAAGAGCAGAATAATGTAATCATCACTTATAGTGAGTCACATAAATCTTAAAACACTATAAAGTTAGATCTAGTTAAGTCTACAGCATCGGAGTCCTTGATAGAAAAAATCATAGTCAACTTACAAGATAATGCTGCCCATATCGACCGTTACACTATGTTTTCACTTTGGATAACCACAATATGCAGTACCATCATTCCTGTTCAGTTAGCGAGGGTGTCTCCTCTCTAGTATCACTTTGCTTAATCGATATGTATTGTAACCACTCGATCTGGTAGAGTTAGTAAATGTGAATGGTCTGTATGTTGTTTACCTCATTTTCTTTTAAATAATTATAATTATTCTAGTTTTGCTATTATTTGTCATGTAGGGACATCTACCAATAATGGCCGTCACTACATTGTATGTGTTTTTTATAACTTAATTAAATAGGCGCTAAGTTCCGCAACCTTGAGTTTGACCTTTGTGGGGTTTAGTTATGATGAATGTTGTTTTTTTCCTTGAAACCATCCTGATATTTTTATTGAATTTTGTTTTTTTTATTTGAAAGTCGCTTTGATATTTAATTAAGACTAATATTTTTTATTTGTCTTGTGGTGGTGTTAAAGAATTGAATAGAATGACACCTCTGTTCCCTTTAATTACTCTCTTCAGCAGACCCTCATACAGCACCGTCAACACTGATGAAGTCAGGTATTGCTTCTGTTGTCTGGCGTGTCCACGTCAGTACCGTTGTTGTACTCCTTGTGTGTTCTGTCTACTACCTTTCCAATTGGTTGTTGTGTTGTGGTCCTGACCTGTACCCCTCTGTAGCACGTGTTTGTTTGTTTGTTGTGTTGTGGTCCTGACCTGTACACCTCTGACGATGACGATATCTTCAGACAATTCTATAGTTTTGTACTATATCTAGAAGTAATCAAAAATTTGTCAAAATGGTTAATGATCAGTCATATCGATTGTCAACATGATCACAATCAATGGTCAGTCATATCGATTGTCAGCATGATCACAATCAATGGTCAGTCATATCGATTGTCGACATGATCACAATCAATGGTCAGTCATATTGATTGTCGACATGATCACAATCAATGGTCAGTCATATCGATTGTCGACATGATCACAATCAATAGTCAGTCAAATCGATTGTCGACATTATCACAATCAATGGTCAGTCATATCGATTGTCAACATGATCACAATCAATGGTCAGTCATTCGATTGTCAACATGATCGCAATCAATGGTCAGTCATATCGATTGTCAACATGATCGCAATCAATGGTCAGTCATATCGATTGTCGACATGATCACAATCAATGGTCAGTCATATCCGTTGTCATTACTACAGAACTAAACTATCGATTTATTTCCATGGATAACCGCGATAGAAAGTGGTGTTAGATCAAAATGAGCAGTATATGAAATCGTTTGAAACTCTGTTTATTTTTACAATCTTAGCATAATAATATTTAGTTTTGATATCTCATCATTTAGTCCATTTAGAACAAAATAATCAACATGTTATTATTTAAAAGTACTTTTTCCCAGTTTTGTATTAATTCAATTCAAATGAACCTTTACTATCAACCCAAGGTGGTTATATAATTAAAGTGTTGCCTAGTAACGATAATGTCACAAGACGATGTATTGGCAATGATTAATTCTCTGAACTAATATCAGGGCCTTGTTTGATCTTCAGCTCTCAGTACCCTTCGATGGACCAACTCGCAGACATGGTCGATAGTGTTGTGGATCACTTCAAGTGAGACTTCTATTTCTTGATATTCGTATATTATATCGATGTTTTAACTCTCTACTGATTGAGGTATTGACCTCTGAATTGTGCCACTAATCAATATATCGATTTGTTTACTGATTATTGTATTGATCTCTGAATTGTTCCACTAATAAATATATCGATATGTAAACTGTTTATTGGTTAATATATCAATCGTTAAACTGTTCTGGTCAATGTTTTCGCTACGTTGCGTCTTACGTTTTGTAGTTGAGCTATATTAATATTTTAAATTGTCTATTCATATTTAGTAGAAATCCATTACATGTATTTATCGAATATACATATATAATATGTATGTGTAGTAAATTAAGTATATTTTGATATTATTGACTGTCACTATTTTTGTAGATTGAGATACTTTATTGGATTCGGTGTTGGCGCTGGCTCAAATGTTTTGGTGAGATACGCGGTGAGTTATCATCATCTTTGTGTACCATCCTCTTATATGTACACTACATACTTACTTAATATCTGATGATAACCTATTCAATTGACTCATTGACATCATCGTTTATTGGAATGGAATTACTTTTATCGATCGTATCATATTGTAAAGTGTGTAATTTTCAACCTACTACTAAGATGTCCGATTTATTGCTACTGTTTTTAGAATTAATATCTTTTAATGTGTTTAATACTTTAAAATGATAATAGTATTTTGTTCTATTCTGGAGAAGACATAACATCACATCGCTTTTATTTTATTTGTTTCATTAGTTTTCAATAATTTACTATTGTTTCTGTTCATTTTTGTTGAATACGTATATTATTATAGATTAAATTGAGGTACATTTGATGATTCCTAATAACAAGATGTATTAGACAATACAGAATGGTTGCAATACATCTCATAATTTATTTTGTGTAAGATAGAATTCTTAAAAAAGTAGCTAAAAAAATATATTTATGAATGTATTGTTGCGATATGTTTTATTGTCAAAATAATTATTCATAACATTAAGTGATCCTAAGATTATCTCGTGCTTTTGGAGGCTTTATTTAGCCGACATTTGTAGAGGGGGGTCCTATATTACGTCATCACGTTCTTGACTTCGCTATATTGAATCGAGTCAAACGTGAATTAAGAATTAGACGAACGATTGCCATTAGTAGATTAGAGGCGGCTGGATTGTATTAGCCTACATCCTCTGGTATGAGTAACTTCAGCGTGCTTCAGTAACGCTAACCGATGCGACGGTGACGCATTCACTAATGTATGAACCCCGTGACACCCACACATACTGCAGCTGAAGACGCCGGACAAGGTGTTGGGTCTCTTCCTGGTCAACCCGATGTCTGGGTCCTCCGGCTACTTTCTCTGGTTCAAGAACAAGTTTTCCGATCTGCCCCAACTGCACCGCGGGATTGTCACCGAGGGGCTGGAAAGGCAGCTGGAGAGCCACTGGTTCGGACATGTGAGCCCCCTTCCTCTCTCCTGAAGTATATGGTAGATTGTGGATATATTGAATATTGCAAATGCTAGACTTGTGATGATATAATATAATTTTGTGCCATCAAACAATATTGTTTACTTCATTATATTTTCACTGACCATACCTATGAATGCATAGTAATTGTCAGCTTATAGATCTGCAATTCTCCATAGCTACTTAGCAACTATTCCCAACACCCTCGACGGAGCAGAGTCAAGACTCGGATCAGATCCTGTCCAGCCTCTATCTGCAACAGCTGCGCTCACTTAACGCTCAGAACCTGGCTGGTTACATCCAGTCCTTCACGGATCGCAGCGACCTGGGCTTGGTACGTCCCACACCTGGGGTGGTGCCGGCTCCCTCGGCCAAGTGTCTGCAGGTGGACACGTGTCTACTGACGGGGGAGAGGTCGACTGACATGTGCAAGACGATGGCTGAGATGAACGGGAGGATGGACCCGTCAAAGACCACTTTTATTGCTGTGAGTTGGATGATTATCACGGTGCTTCCCAATTATTAAATGACTTGAATATTTGATATGTCCACTATCGTTCCTATGTTCGCAGTCGTTGCTATGTCCACTGTCGTTGCTATGTTTGCAGTCGTTACTATGTTCGCAATCGTTGCTATGTTCACAGTCGTTGCTATGGCGACTGTCGTTTCTATGTTCACAGTCGTTGCTATGTCCACTGTCGTTGCTATGTTCGCAATCGTTGCTATGTTCACAGTCGTTGCTATGGCCACTGCCGTTCCTATGTTCACAGTCGTTGCTATGTCCACTGTCGTTGCTATGTTCGCAATCGTTGCTATGTTCGCAATCGTTGCTATGTTCACAGTCGTTGCTATGGCCACTGTCGTTCCTATGTTCGCAGTCGTTCCTATGTTCACAGTCGTTGCTATATCCACTGTCGTTCCTATGTTCGCAGTCGTTCCTATGTTCACAGTCGTAGCTATATCCACTGTCGTTGCTATTTTCACTGTCGTTGCTATGTCCACTGTCGTTGCTATTTTCACAATCGTTGCTATGTTCACAGTCGTTGCTATGTTCACAGTCGTTGCTATGGCCACTGTCGTTCCTATGTTCGCAGTCGTTCCTATGTTCACAGTAGTTGCTATGTCCACTGTCGTTGCTATGTTCACAGTCGTTGCTATGTCCACTGTCGTTCCTATGTCCACTGTCGTTGCTATGTCCTCTGTCGTTCCTATGTTCACTCATTTCAATGTCCACTGTCGTTCCTATGTTCACTCATTTCTATGTCCACTGTCGTTGCTATGTCCACTGTCGTTACTATGTCCACTGTCCACTATGTTCACTCATTTCTATGTCCACTGTCGTTGCTATGTCCTCTGTCGTTTTTATGCGTCTTTTACCCTTTTTGTATCAGGTTCCGGAAACGAGTGGAATGCTGCTAGAAGAGAAACCAGAAAAGATTGCCTTCAACTTTCTTCATTTCATTCGCACGATTGGCCTTGGTAAGTGATTTCCTTGTATTTTTGTGTTTCTTTACACTATACATTTTCAAGCATTTGATATTAGTTAACAGACGTGTTTATCGTATATGATCTTTTAGTGATACAAGTTGATGCCACTAAAGACTAATTGAGGAAAAATAATTTTAGGCAATTAATTATGATTGTAATGACATCACATGGTCTAACAATTCTACGCTGTCTTATTTCTCTCATTCCCTGATTATGTGTCTTATTCCCCCACTCCCTCCCAAATATTACCTCCTGAGGAAGAATTACATGAAAGATGACTCGACCACTATTTGTGTTGTGGTTTTAGGTGTCACCGTGCGTTATACGTCACCAAGTCAGTGACATTTATCATTACATGATACCTTCCTCTCTACCTCCCTCCTCCCTACTTTTTCATTCACTCCCCTCCCAGTCTACTATCTCCCTGCCCCCTCTCTCCTTCCTTTCTCTCCCTCTCTTTCCATCACCCCTCTCTCCTTCCCCCTCCTTCTCTCCTCTCTCTCCTCTCTACCCACTCCTTCCCCCTCCCTTCCTCTCCCTCTCTCTCTCTCTATTCTCTCCTTCCTTTTTCTCCCTCTCTCCATCACCCCTCTCTCCTTCCCCCTTCCTCTCTCTCTCCCTGCCCTGTCTCCCTCCCTCTCTCTCCTCTCCCTTCTCTCACCCCTCCCTCCCTTCTC
>JAUZND010066571.1:0-17517 GCA_034780555.1 Coelogynopora nodosa | reverse complement strand
GCTTTGTACAACATTTAAATATTTCATTATTGTAATTATCATTTTATGTACTACTCATAATTAATAAAAACATAATGTGGATTACATGCATATTTTATACCAATTTTCGTATCATTCAAATACTTTCCGCCGCGATTGTAGTATACTATAGCTAGTTGGCTATGTATAGTTCAAAATAAAAAACTAAGTAATATATTAAATAAAATTAAAGATAACAAATATTTATGTTTAATAATATTGTTGGGACAATCCAGCCAAACAAAAACACATTTTCTCTACTTTAACTTGTTTTTTATTTCTCAAACTTATTTGTTACATTGAACAGTGTTCACTATGTAAGCTTTAAATAAGATCTTGACATTATTATAACATGGACACACCTAATACATATAAAAACAATATGTGTTGATGCAAATAATTTAATTTTTCTTATAATTATTTTAATCTCACTTTTTGATTTTTAATTTTTCATAAATGTGATTATATTGGACTAAATTAATTTGATGACAAAATGAAGATAACTCACCTCACTATATTTTATTATTTAATAAACTATTCTTAATTTAAATAAAATAGCAAGTTTCAAGATAACCCACTCTTTTCAATAATAATTTCAAATTTACTATTGTAATATATACTATTGTAACATACTATTGTAATATAGTATAATAATTATAATTTCAGAATTAATCACAATACAATAGTAAATTTGAATTTACTGTAGAAAACAGAGGGCTATCTCAGAATTTGCCTACCCTTTCTGTATAAATTCAAATTTACAAGAGGGCAAGTTCATAGATTTCTAAAAATAAATTCAAATTTACTATACAGTAATATGGCCAAGCTCTGAGGTCACATATTTCTTACTGTATAAATTTAAATTTATTCCTATATTGTTCTGAATTCTGAATTTATTATTAGTAATATTATGTCATCTACAAAAGTAAATTTGAATATATTATTTATTGAAAAGAGTCATTTATCTCAGAACTTGCTATATTTTAATCAAATGTCATAAATAGTAGATTAATTAAATAATAATATTGCAGGGGCATATTCAGAAATATGTGATTAGGGAAGCTCTTAAGCTTTTCTTCACAATTTTAAATCAAGAATAATCCACTTTTTAATTTAAATTAATAAATCATATTAATAATATGTATATAGATAATTCATTTATAATATGTAGAAATTACAGGTTTTGAATGAAACTGTATCAAAGGCTTACATTTTTTACTGATCTGACAATGGGGGAACCACATGACAGAGACCATGGGTTTGAATCCCAATCAAAACATATATTGTAGGAGTCATTGATGAACTGAATGTGCTTCATAAACTACTCACTTCTCCAGAAATAGGATTCTTAATATTGATCCATCTCTGAGTATTTATTAAACAGATGCTGACACTAAATACTTAATTTAATTTAGAGTGAAATAAGATATAGTTAGAGGAGAATATAGTGGAATTCGAGTTAATTAAAGAAGAATGGAATTGGAGCTGTTATAATTGAACATAGTGAAATCAGAGTTAGTTATCTAGTAGAATAGAGTGAAACTTGAGTTCATTAGTGATCAAAATAAAGTGTAATTGGAATAAAATAGAATGGAATCAGAGTTAGTGATTAATAATTGCATTTCCGATATTTATTGTAACTGGCATTGAGGGAATATAGGATATGTTATGGGATGGACCATGCCCTGTTTAGATTCTTAGATCAATGGGATGGACCATATATCTGAAACAAAGGTAAATGATTTAATATAAGTGGCATAATAATTTTAAATAAATGGGTAAGCTTATAGTAAGTGACAAACAGATTATTAAATATACATAGTTGTTATAGTTCCACCAGCCAGAATTATAAAATTGTGGCAGGCAGAAGTATAACAACTATGTTAAAATATATATTTATTGGCATTGGGTTTTATTTCGGGTATTTGGCATCAGCATTGGTTTTTGTAGAATTGGCATCCAGTTTTATTTCAGGTACTTGGCATAGACATCAGTTGTTTTGGAATCAGAATTGGGTTTTATTCATGTAATTGGCATAGGTTTTTATGGAATCAGAACTTAAGGGTCTTTCTTTAATATTCTATAGACTATATTAGTCAAATTACTATAGATTTAGTCAAATTCAATATTATAGTGATATAGATACACTTTTAGAAGAGGTTGGGGCCAAGTTTAGGGGCCAAGACCCAAAGCAACAGCCAAGTTTACGCATAGGCTATACCTGGATCAAATCATCCTGTTTTCTGATGCTGATTCTAAAATAAATTTGACAACATTGTCAAATACCTTACTATTATATATATAATAGGCTATGAACTATGAACCATGGCTATGATATATCATTGGCAACCTTTCATAATTGGCATGCAAAAATAAGTCTAAATTTAAGTGACAAAATGAAAAACTATAAAATACTGTCTATATATTCAAGGGATGATTTTTATGTTAATATAGGTTACCCTTTTATTAATAAATTTGTACATAAATATAAAATTTATTACATTAATAAATTTTTTATCTACTTAGAAGTTTTATATTTATGAATTTTGATAGACACAATAATTGACAGGTAAATCCATCTGCAGACCGGTTTTGGGGTATTTGCCCCTCATCAGTACGGAGTAGGAATCGAACATGCAACCCAGCGATCTGTGAGTGAACCCACCTACCACTAGGCCACACCCTCGCCTGTCAACTACAATGTCTAACTTGTAATATGAGCCCTTCATTGAAGTCTTATTTATCTGTGGAGTTTCCTCCTGATTATAAGCATTATGTGCAACTGTGGGAAGGGCACATATTACAAGGTAGACATGGTAGTTGACTGACGAGGGTGTGGCCTATTGTAGGTGGGTTTACTCACAGATCTCTGGGTTGCATGTTTGATTCCTACTCTGTACTGAAGAGGGGCAAATTCCCTGGAACCAGTCTGCAAATGGATTAACCTGTGGATTACTGTGTCTATCAAAATTCATCTATACATTATCATAGTGCCACATGAAGAATTCTACTTGCATTAATAGTTTTAATAAATAATCATATTTTGTGACAATAAATTATTATTAATCAATAAAATTATAACTTAAGTTAAGGTAAATATTTAAACAAATTATAAACCTAATAAAAATGATCTTTAAAAATTTAGACAATATGTTTTTTATTTATGTGAAACATTTCATTTATTAAAAATATTAAATTATAATAACATTTACTATTGCATTACTTTTGTTATTTACATTAATATATTAATTTTGTGTATAATCTGATGGTTGCACATTTAACTCCTAAATCAATAGGTTTCTAAAAATAGCTGTAATCTAAATGTATACATGAACACCCATATAGTGTGTGGGGTAAGTGTCTACCTCCCTAGTGGCAATATTGCTGGACAATCAACTAACATTTTTGAGGAGTGACATTGATTGTGTTGTTTCAAACCTATTTAGCTGAGTAAATAATATTTTTATCATTTATTCATTCCTATATATTTATAAGAGGTTTATTTATGTATTGTATCTATTACCATAAAGAACTACTTAATTATTTTTTTATAATATTTTCTATACATACTAGATATATATTAGTTTGTTCATCTAAATAGGTATTATAATTATTTAATATTTTAGTTATGTTAAAAACAATTTTTAAATGTTCATTTAAGAAAAATAAATGATTCTTACAGCATAGTAATAATTAAAAATAAATAAAGTTTTGTGTTTCCCTATATATATGCTGTAGACAAATAGAAAGAATATTATATATATAACTATCTGCCTTTTAATAAATTACAGCATATATGGGTCAACACAAAACTTTATTTAATTTTACTTATCATATTTTTGTTATTTATAGTATTGTATTGTAAAGCTGTAGTATGAAATTTTTCACCTGGATGTAGATCACATTTTCATTGTCATATATCAGGAAGCAATAGCATTTGATAAGAAAGTTAGAGTACAAGAGAGTAAGCCAAGGCACTGCAGCCGCCAAAAAAATAGAGACATTACTCCATCTGATTATGCTATGGATTACTGAAAAATAATGTTAGCTAAATTGTTTCTAGATGTTGTCTGTGCTGAGATGGAGTCTCATTTCCATGAGAGCAAGAGGGCTAACTACAAATGTTGTTCCTAAAATTCCTAAGATGCTGACTAAACACACAAATGATGAGGTGCAGAAATTAACTAAATCTCTGCATACTATATCTGTGCCACTTGAATTCTCATTCAAAAGTGAACTGTTAAGATTGTTCAATTATTGGAGGCATCAGTCATTGATGACCATCATTATCTTCAAATGCCATTCCTGCAGCCAATGCTGCTGTCATATTTATTAAGATAAATTGCTCAATATATAATCATTGCCAAATGTTATATATTCAATACTTTTTCAATAATGGTATGAATGAATATATACATACCAAATACAGTTTAATAAATTGTACATAAAAGTTATACGAATTTTCAGGGGGGTGTAGAATACTAGACTGTAAAAACATTTAGGCTGTTTACAATTTTCAAACAACAGACAGTTTTTTTGTTATTAATAAAAACATTTTTGAGCACATAAGCTGACCAATAAAAATATTGTGTTTATCAATCATGTAGAAGTAAGCTGTTTTATTATTTTAATAATGTTCTCATTTTATTTTGCAATTAGTAAAATAGTTTGGCTTTGGCTTTTAAGAAAGTAATACTATGATTTTATTTTACCTCCCTGTCTTATTTTGTTATAATTATAAATTTTATAATTTGGTAGTTGAATGCATATATCATATAAGGAAACTTAGCATTTTAAGTTTCTTGATATAATTATATTTATATGAATAATTTACAGATCATACTTATATTCATATACATTTTTTAATATGAAAAACTATTACTTATGTAAACTTACCATTATTTATAATAATATTTCCTGTACAAGCATTCTAGATGTCACTGTAACAGATATAAACCGATATAAGTATTGTATAATGGATTTAAGAATTTAATATTTAACTTATGAAGATCTCATAACTATTTAAAGATTATTTACCCATAATTATACAAAAAAAAATTAAAGTTCCATATAATCTATTGTAAAGAAAAGTATGATACAAAGTTCCTGTGTTGTTCCTGTTATACTTTATTAATATACATAAGTCTGTTTTATCCAAGCTCCCCCTCATATATACCACTAAGAGAGGAGTGCCTCTTCTTTATCTACATCTGTTGGGAACATGAAGTGAAATATGTGGTCAGGTTTCAGATTTTTTTAGCTTTGCAAGGATAATGATTTTGACATTGGTAGGGATCGGCTGCATTTGAGCTAGCACAATAGTTTCCTTTTTCCTTTCATATTGGAAAAAAACGGTACTGTTGCATTATATTTAGGCAAACTTTGAATATAAAAGAAGATACAAATTAGTTAGACCTTTGACATTAAACTCAGGTATAACCAAACAATTGTCTGTGATGCTTTCTTTGTGCATGTTCGAATTTGCTCCCTAGAAGAAATGTAATTGTCTAGAACCATTCAACTAATTAATGGGCATTTGATATCATAAGTTATAGAATTGGAATTTATGTTTTAGCTAGATATATGAATAATTTTGATCAAATTATTTGTATGTTATATTACTAATTTATTTGTTTGATTTGTTTTAATTTGAATTAATTAATTTGAATACTTGAAACGCTTAAAAACTTGAATAAATTAGTAATATTGCATCAGATAAAATTTATTGGTAAATATTTATAATTGAATCCATTAAAAATTCCGTTAAATTCAATAATCAACTCACTAATATACTTAAATAATTATGATTGGTAAATAAATTCGTCAGTGGATTTCTCAATTAAAAAATACATGAGTATTTTATTCCTAACAGATTTATTGACTGATTCAAGTAAATAGTAAAAACTGATCCCATATTTAAAAATATTATTAGCATGTTAAAATGTAAGTACATATTTCTGACCTTTATCAACACTGTTCACTTTTGAGAAAAACTTTCTAAATATTTTATATTTAAATTATAAAAAAATCAATTTCTAGATGTTTAAATTTTTTTAGAATATATTTATAAATAACATTTTGAACATAACAATTAAATACCCCTGTTTTTAAGTTAACGTGGTTATTTGGATGTTCAATAGAAATACTGTAAATTAAAAACGCTTCTAAATGATGTTATGTATGTACTTATGTTAATAAAAAATAAAACAATAATAATATTTAATTGTGAAACATGAATAATTGGATAAGAACAACAAATCTACATATCTGACATTGCATGTTAACATGTTTTAGAGGAGAATTAGACAGAAATCCAGGAGTTTTAACCCAGTTTGCATATTTTAATTTAATTATATATTTTCTATCCTTAGTTCAAATTTTATGCTTTTGAAATAGAAATAATGTTGATGGGTCTATCCTTAATTATAGGTCACATTGAAAGTTTTCACATTTATATTATTCCTTAATATATTTTAACAATTATACTTTTGGTGAAAGAGATTAACACTTTAATGTAGCTTCTATATAAAGTTATGTTGTTAATATATAGAATTGTTCTACCTTTAAAAATACAACTAGATAATTGATTAACATAACTGATTGTTTCAAATGTATGGGAATTGTAATCTACATGAAATTAATTAAATGGCTTTTCAAATGGTTTTATAGTTATAACTTTTAAAGATCGAATAATCTATTATAATCCAGATGAGCTAATATTATTTTAAACCTACTTAAATAGTTATTTAATTTTTATATTTGCTGCGGATATATATATTTTTTAATTAGTTTAAATTACATTTCTAAATAAGCAAAAAAAACGTTTTCCTCTGAATAGGTTTAATCAAATTTTTTTTCTATTTGTTTTGAAAATTAGACATGTTGAATTTTATTAATATATATGTTTTAAACCTTTTTAGCACATGCTTCTCATGGAATAACAATACAAAAGACATACCTTTTTTAATGGATACAAACTCTGGTGAGCAAAACAGTAAAGTAAGTGTACCAGAATCTATATCTGATGTTTTATTTTAAAAAACTAATGTCATTTCCATTTTTTGATACCCTACAGTTTAATATATTGCATAAAAAACATTTCCGAATATTTACTATTTACATACTATATTGTCCCTAATGTTAATTTTAGATATTTTTGTAGATCAATTCTAAAACATGCTTTTAGAATAAACCTTTTAATAATCAATTTTCATCAACTTTGATATACTTAGTTGAAGCGAAGTAGCTGAAATACAACACTTTATATCTAAGATGGGATTAGATTCTTGATTAAATGAGATTATAGTAAACTCGCGTAAAATGATGTATATTGATCAAATTATTCAAAATATTTTTGTACTTTCTTTGATCAGATTTTATTTACATAATTTAATTTTGTATATTCAGTGTGAAGTTGATGCAGAAGATACGGTTGATAATCGGAAGAGTAATGGAGGCAGTGCATTCACAATCCTATTTGCTGACCAAAAACCTCAACAAGATTCATTACAGAATGCATTTAAAAACTACCTTGCATCTAGAAAGGTAAGATGATTTTCTTGGCACTTTGAATTGTAGATGTCAAGATGTTGATAGTTATTATCTAAAATTGGAAAATATTCAATTGCTTTGTTATCTACCCCATTCTTAATATCATTAACTATTAGTAGGCCAATACTATACAACTTTTTTGAACTACGATTATTTAAGATTATATTTTTTTAATATGTAATAAAAATTAAATTTCAAAATGTTGTCTTTATATTTATGTTACAATCTACTTTTATTATTAGAAAGAAATACATAAAAGCAAAGGTTCCAAGCCTCGAAGCAAGAGATATCGGGGATATCTTCCAATGACTGATCCAAATAGAATGAACAAACTTAGAATAAAGTTTTTGCAGCAAGCTTATAAATATACCGGCGTTCCTTATGCCAAAAAATATTGGACTCCAGAAGGTATGTATCTTTCTTTAGTACAAATATAATGGTTTATTTTAAGATGCCGTGTCAGTTAACACCACACTAACAATTGTTTCTATTTAACTTCGATTATAAATTTGCTAACATCAAAGTCGTTAGTTATTAAAGTTTAAGTTGACCAAGATAGGCATGAATTTTGACGCAGCCTTCGTTTACTTGCTGATTGAGCTGTTGATTACCATCGTTTAACATTCTTGGTTTTTTTCATTTAAAGGGCTCAATTACTGTTTTAGAGCCTGCTCTTTATTCATTTTTATTTGAACTACTATTGCTATTGAACGATATATTTATATTTTAAAACGAATGTGTGATATATTGATGTAAGTGTACGTAAAATAGACGCCAATAATGCTCGGGGGGGCACATGCAATCAGGCCCCTCCCTAGATCCGCCGCTGATAATTTCGTTGATTGCAGGATTTTAGAAACGATTGCTTTTAAATTATTTCTTTGGGTATGCGGCCGTTTCTCGTTCAGCCGTATTAGTAGAGCAAATCGCTGTCTAAAATTGTTAATGTAGACAAAGTTGCATCCTATCACCAACTAGGAGGTATTAAATTGGCATTCCAGCGTTTTATAGTTTACTACTCAAAACTTACAAATGCTATCGTTCTGAAATTTTTAGTACCTGCCTAATTCTTAATTAATTTTCGAAGAAAATATTCGAAAACTTGATTATGTAATACATTACTGAAAATGGTTGAAACTTTCATTGATTATATATATATATACCCTTATATAAAATCTTCTAAATTATTTGTTCGCGTTTATTGATAAATAGTATGATGTGATTAGTTATCAAAAATGGCTTAAAAACTGTGTTTTTTAACTCTATATTACTTCCCCCTAATCGAATTACATTATAATTAGGCACAACTATGTTATACTAAATAGAAAGCTAACGAAGTGTCTGATTAGAAAAATAATTTCTGACTCTTTAACAAATTACAACTCATTGAGGAGTGCTAACAGGATACGTATCGATTGAAGCAAAATCCCGAGACAGTAATTCGTCTAATGTTCTATCACCTATGTATTCATATAAATATTTCATTAATTCTTTTTAAAAATACTTTGTCCTATTTAGTATGTAAATATTTGTCTATAAATAATTAATATCATATATATTATTCTTCAATAAAACCGTTAAACAAACTTTAAGTCTAAACCAAACATAACAGCTTTAAACACATTTTTTACATTTAATTAAGTAAATGCCATATCATCGAATGTTATATACACCCTAACCTTAACTTAAATATCCAATCTAGTCGTTTTTTGTTTGTGGTTTTTATGGTTTCTAAAGTGCAGTCATAAATAGTATACTATTTTTTATTGTACACTCTCAATTGCAAATTGTCTTGTTTTAATAGATCCTGAGTACGCATCGCCACTGTTTCTCGACTGTTGTGGTCTCATTCGACGTGTTATGTGGGATCTTAAACGAGACTTTGGTTTTCGTATTGGTCCCTGGAATCAAGCCTATATGAACGATATTCTTCCCATCGATATGGCGGAAGAGAACATGAAACCAGGAGATCTCGTATTCATTGAGGGCGTCTACTACAATCCAAAATGTTAGTAACAAAAAGCCACAATTCTGGAGGCTGTCAGTTACCCCGTTTACCCAACGGTGGAAAATTTAATGATTGATTTTTTAATTTGAGTTAATTTTGTATTATATATTTATTATATTATTGTAAAAAATTTAATATTGTAAAGTTATCTAATTTGAAATCGTCTTAATAACTATTAATTCTTAAAACCATGTCACCAGTTAAATAATTCATTAATAATATATTACTCAATGTTATCCGTTTTATATTAACATAATTATTACTGTCCAATTTAAAATGAGTAAATAATTCCGTAGCAATTAATATGTTATTTATATATTAAAAATTTGTCTTCGTGTACTACTGTATAACTAAATGTTGTATGATATAAACCACCAGTGAATTTGGATTGCCATAATTTAAAATAATAACTGGCAATGCGTTAAGTATATGAAACAGTTGCCATTGGTATGGGTATATTACTTTGAAACTTCCATACAAATTGTAAGAATTGTGATACATCATTTTCCTTTTGTTGAATTTGTGGATAATGAAGGTAGGCCTATCCTATGCCTCTTTCCAGCGAAGCAGCAGAAACACAATATTGTCCACGTTGAAATTTGGCTTGGCGATGGCGAGAAAACTCTTGGGGCTCGATGGCAGAAGGGCCACGTGAAGGAGTTTGATAGCTACCGGTTTGTATCCACTTCATACGACATCAAGCGCTTCATATACAAGTCGATCGATACTTGGCTTGCTGGCATCTGTAGAAGGTGAGCATTTTTCACATCACTGTTTTTTTTAAATAGCATTACACATTTTTTATAAAATTTGTGTGATGTTTATGAACTAAGGCAGTTTCCGTTAAAGTGATGTTATCTGTCAATTTCCGTCGAATATTATCAAAAAATTATATTAAAAATTATGTTTTTGTGGTATTATATTAAGTGATACCCGTAGTGTACACACAGATTAAAATATATTGAACATAATTAATATTATTTTCAAAATGTTATGCTTTACATTTAAATCTTTAAAATAAAATATTGGAACGTTAATTTTGAATGTTTCAAAATTTTCTTTGAGCTTTTGTGATTTTTATTTTCGCATGTATCTATTTTTGTTGTTTGAGAGTAACAGCATACAATATAGACTAATAAACAACTACAGGAAAATATTATTTGAATAAAAAGTGGAAATAAGAAAATCAAAAGATGAACTAATGAAATAAATAGAATTTGTTTACAATGTATAATAACACATAGAATAGTATACGACCATAATATAGTTAAATAGGTAATAGTTTATTTTCAAATGCACATGCAAATCAAATTTAGAAAAAACATAGTTTTAGATAACTTATTCTACAGTGTAAATTATCAGTCTAAACTCTACATATATGATCGATTGGCTGCCAAACTGCTTAGAGTATTCTGAAGAGTTGCGAGTTGGTATCTGTTTGCGTCTTGTTGATCTAGCATTTTCGCTCAGATTCATATCTGATCAAGTGCTGTTGACGAGGAAATCGACATCATTGTACATAAGGTGCTTTGTCATAAAGAAATGTAACTTGGCCAACATCAACAAATATGTTTTGAAAATAATTCGTCGTCCATGATTTACAGTCTTCTTTAATCACACATAACATTTTCTTGCAGTGAAACAAATGGAGATCCTCTAAATGTTGTCTTTAAAACAATATCTTCAATTCTTGTTGTCTAAACTCTGTCATTTAATTTGTTTTCTTGAAAAAGCGAAATATTAAATTCATAACTGAATGCAACATGTTTAAAGTCATATTCACATTAGTTTTCCTAATATTTGCAAATAAATAATCGATTTTTACGATGGAGAACAATTTTGTGGGATTTTATGATAACATGAAATGGTTTAAATTTAATTGATTTCATTTGTAGCGATAGAAAGATATATGCCATTGTCCAAGTTCATCTCTTCTGTCCGTAATAATCGTCTTAGCCAATTCACTTGTGCTTTTTTAACATTTAATCTGAATATTTGCTTTTTGTGTTTATTAAACTTTCTGCCCCTTGTTGAATTCTGTTATCCATGTTGTAGTTTAGTGCGTCTTTATTCCAATTTTCTTCTAAAATTGTTCGCTTCAACTAATTTTAAATTAGTCTAATTCAACTAACCTCTAAGTAACTCTTGTATTAAAATTTTAATTCAAATTGTGTACTATTAAATTTAAATCATCAATAACGGTTGTATCTAGTTTGTGTTACACCCTGTATAAAGCTAGTTTATATTTTTTCTAAAGATGAAGGGTTAAGCTTAAAACATCTCGTTAATTTACTGATTATTATTATTTTTTACATTTATATTTATTATAGCAGTCATTTATACAGAGTAGCCTAACATTTTTACAATAATTTTGCTTAATATTCTTTAGGGTTATTTATTAATTGGTTTTGGAATAATTACCAAATTGACATTTTCACATTTTAACAGTTACTGTCCTGAACATAAGTGGAGCCTAAGAAAGCTCTACAATCCCAATCGCTATTCCATCTTCAATGATCCTGTTCAATTGCAGAAAAAGAGACGGCGAAATCGCCCCAAAAAGCAACGTTTGGGTAACCAAAAACAAAAAGTGTTTTTTCAGTCAAATGAGGAAGACAAGGGAGACTCGTCCGCTGGTGCTAAAGGTATCAAAATTCGCCGAGCCGGTGATGAGTCAGTTAATGATTCCGATAAGGACGATGATCAGTATGATGAATACCAGGAAGACGGTGAGGACAGTGGATCAGAAAATCTGGACGATTGCAGTGCTGGGGATACAGACACTGAGTTGGTGGTTTCTGAAGTGCCCGATGCGGGTGATAAGGTGGCCAAAATCTACGAGGAGCTTGTTCACGAGGGAGTTATCGGGTCGGAGAATTCCGAGGAGGAGGAAGATGTTTCTGACAGCAGTTAATTATAGTTAACTCTAAAAGGTAGCAAATTCAAAAAAGGGAACTAAATGTGTAGAAATCTTCTTTGCTTATGTTATTTTATTTAGTATCAAAATGCTCTTTTACTAATAGACTTTCATGCTATTTTTGCTATAAAATTTCATTTGTTTTAATTGTCAGATAATAATGGCAAGGGACTCGTTCTTCTATTCACTATTACTATCCATCTTCAAAGCCCACATACCACGAATAATTCAATGTGTTACGTCATAAGCATTAACTCGGAAAGCTATATTTTATTATATCGTACACCATTCAATTACATATTAATTGTCCTTTAACATAATATCTTGTCTGATCTAAGAAATGAGGATATAAATAACATATTTAGTAACACTTCAGTAAAAGTTATAGTACACCCAGTTCTGGGATGTAATATTTATAAACAAGATAAATAGATACAATAAATTATAAATAAGGGTATAGATTTTAAGGGCTATTTTTAACCAACAATTAGATTACCTTTAGATCGAAACAAACCAAATAATAATAAATTATGGTGCTAAAATTACTGTTCCATTGAAAGTAACAAATACCCTTTAAGTTTAATTGTATCTTACATGTGTAAATAAATTTTATATAATCAAAAAAAACTATTATATTTTAAATATATTTTAGTTCAAAATACTCTTGTGGACTTTTGTTGGTAGCCTACGTGACAAACAATAAAAGTTGGTATTTATTTTTTAGTTTAAAACGATTCTACAACTTACTTCTATTTTGTTCAGCCTCTTAATTTACCTATTTTCCAATTAGCATTTTCCATCAGTAAAATACTTGTTTATGAAGCTATAAAGTAATTATTTATCGATACATCACGTTGTATTTCCAATATTAATTATTATTTATATCCCATTTTATTCGTCTAACCTCCCTTCTAATTTAGGTAGACATCCTGTTGTATTTTCAATATTTTTATTAATCACCTTGTTTTATTTGGTACCTCGAATAACGTTTTTTATACAATATTAAAAATTGTATGGGTTATATATATATACAATCATTTTAACCATGAAAATACATAAATTAATAAGTTTTGAAATAAAATCACGTGATATCAGTTTTGTACGATTTAACCGAATGAGATTTATTATTTACAATATGTATGTACAACATTTGTTGTGATACCTTTCAACCTTGATAATTTTACTTTGGAATATAATATGGTAATTATGATTTATATATTTTAGATGTCGGTTATATTTTAACGTTGTTTATCAGTGCTTTATTTTAAATATATGGTACCTCAATTATATTTCACTTTGCTGCCTGTACTACGATTTCATCTCTAGTAATTTTTAAATATTGTTTTTCTCTTTTCTTGTTCAGCTCAAACATTGTACACTGTTTGATTTATTATATTAAATTGCCAAATTTGTCTATTTTATTTTTGACATTCTAAATAGATTGTTGAATATCGTATACAATATATTTTTATATGTTAGTGATGTTGTTATATTTTATACATTTTACATATTTATATTTTACATGTATTTACATAAAATAAATACATTATAACCTTTTTTAAAATATACGATCCTGATTTAATTTGTCTTTAATTATTGTTATTATATGTTATTGTTCTTTTTTTAAAAGGCAATTACTCTTATCAACTTTTTTATTAAAACAAACTTTATCTTTTCCTTATTTGTTATAATTATCAAAATGAGTGTTATTATTAATCTCTTCGCCGGTGTGTAGAGGTTTTTTTGTTGAAAGGATGTAGTAAACTGTGACTTCCAAATCTTTCCAAAAGATAGAAACTATGAATCTGAATTTAAAACCTATAGTTGATAGCATAAGGGGTCTAGTAAATATAGTTACATTTTTATATAAATAATTTAATTAAGTTCAAATATATCTAATATACATCATTTAGAAGCTCACAGTGACAACTCAAAAAGGATCAACTTCAGGTTCCTCCCCTACATTATATCAATTTATATAGCAAGGATCTTTTAACATTCTAATATTGAAATGTATGTTTTGTTTTCAATACGCAACCTTTTCAACTGATTTGAGACAAACCGTTAGTGTGACTATAATGGGTAATTATCTTTAGGACTACGATCAGAAAGAATCGAAAAGAATAATTTGCACTATAATTATTATAAAAAATAAAGAAAAACAATAATAAATATTTCATTGATTTTATATATATATATAGACTTAATAGGAAGTATAGTGCTAGAAGTTGAATAAATTTATTGTTCAAATAGTAATAAATTTAAAATACGTATATATATATAAATTACGAACACTTTAAAAAAAATTGTCCTCGATATCTCTGTTTAAAACACTGATGTATGGTACCATAATTTTTCTTAATAATCGGCGTAGGCCATTAAAAATAAGTAAGGGGCATTTGTTACGCAAACCCGCAATTTCTTACGCAGCGAGGTTTCACTCGCATCAAATTATCCATAACCATTATCAAAAAATCCTGATTAGATTTCTTACTGGTATACTTTAGCACATATTATATAGAGATTTATAGGACTTTCTTAATAATTGTATGAACTTACTTAAGATTTACTTATGTTATCCGAAACTAAGTAAGGTTCAGCCAGACATATTTGGAATAATATATTAAATATATGGGTGCAGCCTATAAGGTTAAGCGCGACCTGCATGATGTAACTCCTATTCCAAATTCCTCCGTTTTTTTTTCTTTTAACTTATAATAAAGCGTGTGTTTATAGAATTTTATGATTTATTATACATTTTTGATTTGAAATAGTATTACGAATTTGATTACGAATAGTATTTTATAAATTTGAAATCAAAATAATCTATTTTTATGAATCCAAATCACAGGGAGTACTACTCCTTATAGTATTCCCTGCCAAATCAGTCTTAACTTTCATAAGACACATATATTTCATTATCTATTAATTGAAATGCATTAATAACAGTAAAAACTTAACTATTCAACTATTACATGATACTGATAACAAACAATAATATCATAAAAATTACATAATTCTAGTTAAATTTACAATCCATAAAGAATGAAACATATTTCTAATTTATTATTATATCAGTTCATAGATTGATTATAAAATTATAAATTTGACTATTACGCAAACTGGTATAAGCTTGCATTCTTAGGCCTTTGATGACATTGTCTCACCCTAAAAATCGAAATGAAAAAATTATTTTGGCTTCAATTAAAATTTTGGAACAATATATTGAGTTATTACATATATAAGTTTTGGATCGAATTTAGCAGCACAAAATTCTACTTTATTAAATTTGAATTACCATGGTAATTCAAGTTTAATCCAGCCTTTAAAAATGTCTATTTTAAGATATTTCAAAAGTGGGATCAATTTAGCGTCCGATTACATCATCTACATACTTAGTAATGAATTCCAGAAAAAAAATAATGCAAAAATGACCATAAGAAAATGTTGTTTATTGACTCCAAATTTTAGCAGTCATTTTTTAATAGGGCCTATGTGGTATGGAGGGAGAGTCTACACTCACCCCCAAGTTAGGACAGTAAAAGGTAAACGTTAAACTAAGCAATAAATTCCCAAAAATGTAATAATTTTCGAACGCTGTCACATTTTACGTGTCAGGAATAGGCAATTCTTATAACCTTCTTTAACGTAAACAGAACTATGGGATTAAAAGTAAGCAGAATATTGAAATAGTTTAGTAATATATCAGACCATGGTTTATAAATATGAAAATAGAAAGCCATTTTACAAATATTTTGATTCAGTTTAAAACGTTACTTCTTAATTATTTTACTAAAAATGTAAGAACATGCAGTGTTTTAATTCTGTTGCAAGTAGAATATATTGAATAAATCATATAGAATCATGTGAACATAGATAGAAATATTAGGAAGTATACACAATATTTTAAAAAGTGTAGATAAAACAGATTTAAGAAAGAAGTAGGTATTATAAAAGAAATCAAGCTCTAATTTGTTATTATATTTTCCCAAACACAATGAGTCTTCGGACTTACGACAGAGAAAAGAAAGGAAACAATCACTATATAAATTATGTAAATAAGATAGTGCACAGTTAAATTGGTATTTACAATGGCAGAGTATATATAATATATTATTATGTATAATATAACTATAGTAACATATTTAAATTAAAATACTTATTCAACCATAGCTCAATTGCATTTAGCATCTACTTGCTTGCTGTCTTATGATTTCGAGTTTCACTATTAACTTTGAGATGTAATAAATTAATAACAAACATCGATTAAGCGATTAAGATACGAAAAGTAGGATATAAAAATATTTATTTACTAAATATTCATTGATGCTTGATTTTGCAAAATATAGCGTAAATAACAGCGTTCTGATGTACACTTTTAACAGAATCTAAATCTTTGTAAGAGCCAACATTTTAATTCAGTAGACCGATTTAGTTTAAAGTAAATTCTTTTTACTTAAGGCATTTGCTTCTGTTTTATTCATATGATAACCTCTTCAATAAGCAAATATTTGTTATTGAAGTAAATGATTAAAAACTTTACTTCTTCTAATTCATCGAAATACAAAGACACCAGTAAAAGCATTTGCTTCTCATTATGTATACCACGCACCGTTTAAACTTCCGCCAAATCAACCTACTATCAATTTTAATATTGGTGTACAGAATTTTGTTACGCATCTTTTGTCAACAAATTTATAAAATGAAAAATACCTTCGTGCTTCGTGCACAAAAGTGCTTCGTCGAAGAATGTCTAAAATTTTCATATATAATATTCTAGCATATGTAACAAAATAGACGAAAATAGCTACCGATTTCAGATTTTTAAATATTTTATCGGAACACGGTTAACATAATATAAACGGAACACGGTTAATCTCCTTTAAATTGGAGGTTTTCAATATCACATCCATCGGCGAAGTCTTAACCCTATCTGACCTGGGGGGCCTCCTATATTTTACTTCACAACTTTTTTTCTACTGTAAATTAAGTAACGAAATTTCATGACTTTTCCTAAAATTTT
>JAUZND010066560.1:0-17518 GCA_034780555.1 Coelogynopora nodosa | reverse complement strand
CCCCACGCACTAGCTTCCCACCTTGAGTCCACCCGACAACATGAAGACGTTGTTGTACCCCCGCTCCACCAGCGTTGTCAACACTCGGGGCGCCACACGTTCGTCCTCGTCATAGACCACGATCACCGTGCCCGGTCGATTGCGGCAGGCGAGCATCTCTCTGGTCTCGAAGTTGACACTGCGGGCGATCATGGCCGAGGGGTAGTTGAGAGCTGTCGGTTAGGTGGGGGCCGGGGAGAGTGCAGGCAGCTCAAGGCCAGAACTTTCTCATAATAATATTAAGCCGTTATTTTGAGTGACCCTACAAATAAGAAAAATCCATTCACTTCCAGCCAACAAAAAAACAATTTTTACACAAACAGTAATGTTTTAATTCTCTCAAATTAAACACAGAAAAATATCGTTCTTAACTATTTACGCAACAGAGACAACGGGGGCCACCAAAAGGCTCCAAGATGATAGCCTAACAGTATGAATGCGACATTGTTGGTAGGTCTGTGGATCTCTGACATCGAGGAGCAGATATGGCATATCCTCGGGGTACTGGGCGAGCACCTTGTAGATGTAGCCATCGACGGTGAGCGGGGCTGCTTGCTGCGACTTGCTGCGTGACTCAGTCTCACGGTCTCCGGTTACCACCCTGTGGACAGATAGAGGTCATTTTGATTAATTATAGATACTCAATCAATGCTCAAGTAATTCTTCGGCATAACACATTCAATATTTTGTACACAAAAAATACTATAATATCTTATTACCAAAATTATCTCACCATTCTTTACAATAATTCGTGTAGGCTACAATGTTGGGCTATGTAATATAAATAAAGTAATTATTTCCAAAATCTATTTTAATTAATTGTGTGTTGCTGACTAATTAATTCTTAGTCCGTGGAGAGGGGGTGGGGGGTTTTACCATTTTTGTCTGGTTGAACGATGTAACGTATTACTCTGATTTTTTTAATCAGTGGCTCAAATACTTTTATCTAACTAAAAACGATAATACATATAAATTTTAATATTTTTACAAGACAGAGAAAATTGTGTTATTATTGAAAAATGTTGTACCCCCCTCCCCCATGGGTTTTCTTACTTGCCGATGATCTTAGGAGATAAAACTTGCAACGGACAAATTGTTAATAGCTTTCTTTTAAATAATAAAAATTACTCAATTTGAAAACAAACACGATAATAACATAACATTATTTTACGAAAGCGTGTAGAAATCATTTGGGTGTGAAGTTGTGAGTGTATTCGGTTGGTATAAATAAAAATTATTAAAAATATAGTAAAAAATACTTTACCATTCAAAGTTCATTCTTCCACTTAAACAATTCATTAACCTTTACACGTTAGTAACATTCAACGTAAGCAAAACAAAAAATCGGTAAAAATCAGAAAATATAAAATCTTAATGAACTTTAACTTTTAAAATGGATTAATATATATATATTATATTGACTATAATAAAAGACTAACATTAAGAACATAACTAATCATTAATAATAATATTGATACAGTAGGCCTATAGACAGTAACTTATATAGTCAGATTTTAATTATATTCACTTAAAGATTTGGCATTTTTATGTTTTTTGTAATTTTACATATTTTAATTAAATGTTTTACTTAATATCCGTTTGTAATAAAATATAAAATGTAGACATAATTATATGATGTACGATTGTTCATAATCTAACCACTTAAAGCTTTATGCCTTATTAATGAAAAATTATAAATGAATAAAAAACATCCAAACAGCCGACTTACTCTTGCAATCGATTACATTTAACCGATTGTCTCGAAGCAGACGAGTTAGCAGTTCTATCCACTGGTAAACTGGGCGTTTGCTCCGGACTTGGACTGGTATATGTCTCACCAATAATGCGGCAGACCTCTTTATCAGCCACAATCGTATCGGAAAGACTGTCCGGTGATCCGATTCTATCCCCATCTAGGGCATGAATATTTGAATAGGTTTAAATCCATCAAGTTTAAGTCAATAGTTTCTTTTTATTTACAATATATTACATGCAATATTTTGAACTCCATTATGAAAATGTTGCATTAACTGTACAGTAAAAAGTAAGTGTTCTCACCATGTCTTGCACGAACCGTTTGCATTTGATGTTGGGATCCTGCTATATTCAAATTCTCTATTTGTATTATCAGCTCGACCAATGTTGTGACATTCATTCTTTTAAATATTTCATCATCCCTATAACGATAATCTGATAGATGGAATAAATATAAATATGAGATTGATTAATTTTAAAATGAAAGGTTATACAATATGGAAATGAAGTTTATGCTTCTTAAAATCATCTACTAATTATATAACCAACTATATTGAAAACAATAACTTATAACAAAATAATGGGGTGGAATTTTACAATTCTTACTTTGATGAATTTCTTCAACTTGTCTTAGAAACTTTGACATGCTTGCCCCTAAATATAATGACCAAATATTAGTACCAGTAATAAACATATATGTTTTAATAATATATTATGAAAATTACCTGTATCCACAATTGGATGAACATTCTTGTATTTTGGATTAACTTCTGATTTCCTTGGTATATTCTTTAAAAAAAGTTTGTATTCATTATTAATTATGATTAATATTTCATGCTGAAAAAAGTTACTATAGATAATTTAGCGTTTTTTTTGTGTATAATTTATGATAGATTTATATTCCACATCAAATAATCTTTTATAGGACCAATTTTTTTATAAATGTGACATTAATACTATATTAAGCATTTCAAATTAAATAAATAACATCACTATGGTGTATCATAAAAAAGAAATACTAAATTATTGAAATAATAATGGTGTGTGGATATATATAAGTAAATTGTTATAGTATGGCAGATAGTGATAAAACCGTGCATTTTGTGATAAAAGCATGATTGTTTGCCTGTAGCTAGAATATATAAATACTAATAATTTTAGCTATAGTGCCTTATGGTTTTCAGCGGCCATTTTTCTAAATGGCATTGGAGCATACGGTTTTCACCTAAAAATCTCCATATATCTGGATCTGCAATTGATCAGAGATACCTAAAATGTTGTGTCTACTTATAAGTTTTCAAGGTTATAGATTCACATAAACAGAGTTTAGAGACAATATGATTGCTACTTACATCATTTCAGGAAGATGACCTTATCAGAATACTGAAATTTATGTTGATAAACATTGGTGCCTAAATTCTGTGTAGGTATGTATTTTGGATTATAACACATGTAAAGAAAAATATAAATTAATACAAGTTTATTTGCAATACAGAGGTAAATATAATACAATGTGGACTTCAGCACAGTATAGTACAGTACATCGAACAGTATAGTGTATCTGATCATTCAGCAAGATCCTCCACACTTGCACAGGGCCGTGCAGCCGAGAACAGCTTTCGCACATTTGCATGTTTCCTGACAGCCTTATTACATCCACACCGCATTAGTTCTTGGCAGACTTTATTTGCTTCTGGAACAGTGCTCTATCTATAACAATACCGTCAACACCGTGGAACACAACTTCCCATGGTATTCGTCGAACCATATCTTTCGGGATGTGGAAGGTTCATTACAGTCAGTAGTGATATGATCCGGCAAAGACCAGTCGTATATGTACAACAGAACTATGAATCTCTCAAGTGTATCCATTGCATCTTTAACTTCAGTTATGTCCGGTTGATTAATCAATTTTGCCAAATGCAATCGTGACATAAGGATAGAGATGCCAGATTTCCTAAGCAATTCTATTTCCTTTGCCAGCAAAAGTGATACTGTGTAATACTATGTCATAGCATGAAAGAATAAGAGCTTCAGATTCTTCTCATGACCTTTTGCAGTATGTATGTTATGCACTGCTGTAAGTCGAAAATGTTTGCCTGTTCCATATGCTACCCACAGTGTAGATAATGATGACATCAGCTAAGAAAAGACATATATCACACAAATACTACTACGTCGCTGTCTACTGTGCAGATTAGAACAGTGTTGTGTTGCCTTGCTGCATCTACGGCATACATAATTATGCGAGTGACATCCTCTTCATGTAATCAACGACTTATTCCTTCGATTGATATTGGCTTCCGACAAAAAACTTCGTCATTAAGCATACTGATGATTTGTTTGTTTGTAAGGATGCAGATGACTTCCCTGCTAAGGAAAGCCAAGAGTTCAGATTTGTTTTCATCCACTCTGAGGAACTCAGACCAGCTCTTAGCTATTATTATAGGAATTGCATTTTAGGGTTCCACTCTTCGATGCATGCCTTTTCCTCTGTGATATCGAGTTTGTTCCTTTATCGACTCTCGTCTGTATGTATCTCAAACGATATCCACCCTCTGTGATTTGGACAACTGCATATC
Organism: Coelogynopora nodosa; assembly: GCA_034780555.1. Taxonomy (NCBI): domain Eukaryota; kingdom Metazoa; phylum Platyhelminthes; order Proseriata; family Coelogynoporidae; genus Coelogynopora; species Coelogynopora nodosa. The sequence continues at coordinate 13,142 of JAUZND010066560.1, read as the reverse complement.
GATATATGAAATGAATACATCTTGGACATACACTCGAAATGTCTTAGCAGACCCTGGCTTCAGTATGTGCACAATGACTGGACCATCCAACACAATAGCATCAACATTGTAATTGACATACTCTTCATCTTTTACTAATTCTTTTAGACAGTGAACTATATCAGATTTGGTACCTGGTCTTAGCCTCCCAGCGAAAATTTTATCCAGATTCCCATCATGAACTTGGCAAGCTACATAGAGATCTGAAGAGATTCAGATTACTTTTCATGCTGTAACGTCACTTACACAAAGAGCTCACCAAATAACAGCTTGCCCTACATATCATGCCCTACAGGAAGCACACAAAGAGTATGCGAAAAGTGCAGAAACCAACTTACTGAGTCAAGAAGACTGGTATAAGATGCAACGAGAGGATCATCCAATGTTCAACTTCTGGTTCCAAGTTCTTCTTTGACTGAGAACATCTCTATACTGCAGAGATGGATGGTCAGTGGACCATAGATGGCAAAGCTTATCAATGATTTCGAAACGTCAGCCAATCAAGCCCTGAGGACACAATATGTACGACACCACGAGCAGAGGCCTTACAAAACAGAGAGCTTTCTAGAAGGATGTGACATCAATAAAAGACACTTTGGACGAGTATGGAAACCAATTTCAAGAATCCAGTGTTGATCTTCTGGTTTTAGACTTGAAGGATGTTAAAAACAAGTCTGCTCGAAATGTGGTAGCTCAATGGAGGGCCTTGGTTGTCAGCAGTATGACATGTTTGTTAGCAAATGACTTGTTGACAGGTCAAACCAAATCTGATATAGTAAAATACAAAGATTATGTCGATCACAATGTTGATGCAATTGTGTTGGATGGTCTAGTCATTGTGCACATGCTGAAGCCAGGGAGACTCTATAAAGGAAAACACTCGAGATCGCAGAGGAAAATGCATGCATTGAAGAGTGGAACCCTAAAATGCAACTCCTAAGAGCTGTGGAGAGTTACTCAGAGTGAATGGAAACAAAACTGAACCCTTTGATTTCCTTAGCAGGGAAGTCATCTCCATCCTAACAAACAAACAAATCAGTAGTATGCTTAATGACAAAGTTGTTTGTCGGCCGCCAATATCAATCAAAGGAATAAGTCCTTAATTATAACCTTAATACATAACATATATACTGCAAAAGGTCATGAGAAGAGACTGACACTATTATTCTTTCATGCTATGACAGGGTATTACACAGTATTAGCTTTTGCTAGCAGAGTAAAGAGAATTGCTTAGGAAATCTGGCATCTCTATCCTGATGTGATGACTACATTTGGCAAAATTGATATATCAACTGGACATAACTGAAGTTGAAGATGCAATGGATATACTTGAAAGATTCATAATTATGTTGTACATATATGACTGGTCTTTGCTGGAGTAAATCACTACTGACTGTAATGAATCTTCCACATCCCGAAGGATATGGGTGGACAGATATCATGGGAAGTTGTGTGAAGCACTGTTCCAGAAGCAAACAAAGTCTGCCAAGAACTATTGCAGTGTGGATGTGATAAGGCTGTTAGGAAAAATGTAAATGTGCGAAAGCATACTTACCTCTGTGCTGTAAATAAACTTGTATTAATTTATCTTTTTCTTTAGATGTGTTATAATCCAAAATACATACCTAAATACATAAAATACACAAAAATTTAGGCACTAATGTTTATCAACATAAATTTCAGTATTCTGAAAAGGTCATCTTCCTGAAATTATGTAAATATCAATAATAGGGTCTCTAAACTTTGTTTATGTGAATTTACAACTTTGAAAATCTATAAGTAGACTTATTATAAGAAAATATTAATTATAAGAAAAACCTACTATAATATATATATATACAATAATTATATATTTTTTATATATATTATATATAATTGTATTATTAATATTTAAAAGAATATTTTAAATAAAAAAACTTTTCATTAAATAATTAATATATATAAATATAATTTAGTTGTATATTTATATATTATGACTTATGTGATACTACTAAAAGTAAAGGAATAAATATATATAATTTATTCTCTAGTATTTAAACTTTAAATATTATATTATTTATTTTACTTAATTAAATAAATAAAGTAAATTTATTAAGTATTTAAACTTTAAATATTATATTATTTGATTAAACTTAATAAAATAAAATAAATTGATTAAGTAAAATATACAATATTTAAAGTTTAAATCCTAGAAAAGAAATTATATATACAATAATATAAAATATATATTTATTCCTATAATAAATATAGTATTATCACATAATATATAAAAATATATATAATTAATATATTAAATATTAATTATTTAATAAAAAATTTTATTATTTGAAATGTTCTTTAATAACATTATTACTAATAATATATAATTATTAATTAATATTATATAATATTATAAGTTTAAAATTTTAATGTTCTTAATTAAATAAAAAATTACTTAAATTAATGTTTAATTAAATTGAAACTTAAAATGATTAATAAATACATTTTTATATGTATATATATATGTATATTAAACACATATATAATATTGCATTGTTACTGAACTGAACTCCCTACAGGGACCACGGAGCAGGGGGGGCTAGTGGGGGCTCAGCCCCCCAATAATTCTAAAAAATGCCTTTTTGAAAATAAAAAGACTCTATAGAAAACTATATAACTATGTGTCATGGTAGTGTTGCAGAGAGCAGGCTTATAAAGTCCCAAAAATATTGAATAAAGTACTCCCAAAGTATATTCCTGAGATGCTCTCTCCTGCATTCTAGCTCTTAAAACCGCTTAGCCATGGCACCCTGGAGATTGTATGTCATGGTGCCCTTCAAAATATCAGCCCCCCCAATCGAAAATTCGCTCCGCGGTCCCTGTATAAGAGAGTACTATCAAGGACATGGTGGATAGAGATATTTGTCGGTTTTTCATTCGCGAGACTGGTTGGGTTAACCGAAGACAAGCTTGATATCCTCAGATGAACTCCGTTATATTATGAGTCACTGGGTCCACCGGTGGTTTACATTATATCTGGTTTCTTATCTATGATGTTGGTCTACAAACAAAGAACAAGAAGGGGTGTTCAACTAAGGACAACATGGAACTAAATGGTGTTCAATGGTATAACCATAAAGAAAGGACTAGAGATATTATATTATAAGGTTTCTAAAGTATTGTCAGCCAGTATTAGAGCAATTCCTCGGCAGAAAAATCAATAACACATAATATTAGGTATTAATACTTAGCATACATAACATATTGTAATCTATTTCAAGTCTATATATAAGGCAAAAAAACGAAACGGAAAGTCAAGTATTTGGTAAATAAATAATTCAAAAAGTTTGTTTTTGGTACAGTTTGATATAGAATAAAATAAGTTTCTAGTCTATAGGTTGTTAACATTTTTTATTTCCGTATTATATATGCTTTTTTTAAAGTAACATAATGATAAACGGAATAAACACACATTAGCAGTCAAATACCAAATACAACATAGCGAGCGAGCGAGTGTAATACTGTAAAGTTTACTTCACGATAAAGAAGGTTAGTGTAATAATAGGCTAATCTCTTAGTCTGGAAGCGGCGTCTTAGTATGTTAGTATTATAGTTATAGATTAGATAAAGATATAGGTCATTTTGTATGACATAGATTAGGTAGACGGTAAATATTAACTGTGGACAGTCTTGGTAATTACTTTGCCCCTATCTAGCTACACCGTTTGCAAAGATAATGAATTCCGAAAGGCATGAGTGAATTTTAGAAAGTTTTAATTGATTTTCAGGCAGCATCATATTTTGTAATATAAGGAGCATCATTTATAATTTAGAGAGTATGATATTGTTTTGTAATTTAAAGATATTAATAGAGAGACTAAATTTAGAGAGATTAAAAATTACATAATCTATATTTTAAGATTATTTTAAAAATGACAATATGGCAATTAATTGCAGTCAAATATTAAAAAAAAAACTATGTAAATAGTTCAATTATATAGAGTTACTATATTTTTACTGTATTATATATAGTAAAGAGTTCAATTAACTTGTGGTAAACATTTTGAATCTTATCGATTCATCAAACTCCTAATTCTGTTATCATACATATTATATTTGGGGCATCTAGTCTAACCTACTTGTGCATCTTTATCACAAAATGCACAATCTGACTAGGAGATATCAATTTGAATCAATTTGCCCACTGTTCAGCGAATGCTCACCAATTGCAGATTTAAAACTATAATGCTTGGCTGTAAGGTAACTTTAGAATAGTTAGTACACCTATTATTACTACTATTAGTTTCTGCATTATGCGAACATTAGCTGCAGACTCGGCATGACACTAATTAAGAGCAAAACATGTCCCATGTTTATTCTATTATTTATAGAAATTAATATATAATTTACATCATTTAATTGCTTAACCTGAGCTTCGTTTTACCATAAATTATGATATTTTAACCTATTTTTAATGTGTTTTTAAAATATGTTGATTTTGCGATTTTGCAATTTTTAATCGTTACGCTTGAATTCAAACTTATGAAGTGCAGTGAAATAATATATCATCGTGCTAAAAATCATTTCAAATTTTTATATTGATTTAGTCTGTTTGGGGTGGTGTGTTTTTCACTGAAACTAATATACTATTAAAAAGAGATTTTAAGGACATCAATGTATGAAATTAGAGGGCATAAAATATATCATTACGAGTTTCATTGACGCCCTCTTTTTTAGATATTATAAGAAAGATAAGTTAAGTACAATATATTAACCTAGGCTTAACCTGATTGTCCCCCCCATCGGATGCAGACCACAACTCCACCCAGTCGGAGGGCATCGGGGAGCTCCGCCTAGTGACGGTGACCAAGAAGCCGCAGGAGGGACTGGGCATGGCGATCACGGGGGGCCGTGAGCACGGTGTTCCGGTGATGATCTCGGAGATCTATGCGGGGCAGCCGGCAGCCCGGTGCGGCCAGCTCTACGTGGGGGATGCCATCATTGCGGCTAATGGGGTGGACCTGCGGGAGAAGACGCACAGGGAGGCGGTCAAGATTCTTTGCTCCGTCAAGGTGGGTATCTGCTTATCATAACACGAGCACGCCATTGGTAGCGGGATTTGAATTTACCCATTTTGAGGGTACTTGGATATAACGTTTTTGAAGATAAGTCCTCGCAGCTAAAAAGAAAACAGTCTTTGGAAATCCTCTAAAAATAGTTTTTAAGCATAAACATTTAAAGATATTGAAAGTTATCTGCGGCGCTAGTTTTACAATGGGGATGGCCGAGTGCTGAAGACGCTGGTTTGCGGATGCCGAGGGTGTTCTCTCGGAGCAGGTTCGAGCCCGCTCTCGGACTCTCCCGTTCCTGGCTAGCAGCTGTGTTTACGATCCTTATGGGTTCGTTTTGCAATATGTTATTCGGACATAAACCTCTCTAAACTATTGTATATTTAAAAAAAGTAATTATCAAGCTGTTTTATTTATACATTCTGTTCAAATTTTTTAAAACATGGATCGTTCAAATAGCATAGTAGTATACTGCACAATATGAACTTTTATATATTATGCAATTTGTCAAACTTTAATTAAAATCCTTTTTTTTTAGAAACACTTGATACGTTGGATGTTATCATGCTGTTGAAAACCCTCGATTTTGACGTTGGTTGTTCCATACGAGTTCTCGGCTTTGGTAGGCCTACAATTGATAAATTAGACCGAGCGACAGGTATTTGCGCTCTCAGAAAAGTTGTGAAAACTACTCATTCGATGCTCAATAAATACTTCTATTTGCAAATTGTGTTTCAGATAAACGAGCATAATATATTGTGATTTATAATAGAAATATCCTATATTTTTTACGGAAAACAAATGTTAGTTTACTTTATTTTTATTAATTAAGAAAATTCAAAACAGAAATTCCAACAAAAGTCGCTTCTTGTAAAATGAAAAGTATATTTTTTAAATTAATATGAAATAATAAAAAAGAATTAGATTATCTTTAAGTAGGTATCCTATTTTCTGTTGGTAACGGAGAAATAGTCGAAATATCCAGATAGGTTTGGTAAACTTTTTAGTTGTGATCTATTTCCGTCTGAAATGAGCTGTTAGTGTCCAATATTAATAAAATTATTGACTTCCTGTACAGCCAGAAAAATTCAACAAGCAGCCCTGTTTATCTCTACTATAATATAGGAAGAGGCCAAACTGGAAGTGGTCTACATTTCCGTCGAAGACGATTCCGAGGAAGACGATGCCGTTTATCAAGATAAATCCGGTTACAAGTAAGCGTTCTATGCGTTGTCCTTGACGATTATAGTGTCATTGGATTACGTTATACCTTTGGTCGGAATGCGGCAGTATGCTTCCATTTAACACTTATTTTCGCATCAGCTATGAGTTAGCAAGCTAACAAAAAATTATAAATATAATAATTATTTTAATTAAGTAAAGTTAGGCTATCTGTAAGTCATAGTATTAACAGGGTAGCTACAGGTCCTTCCTTATAGGTCCATTATTTGGATAAAATTGTACTTAAAAATATTTTTGCTATAATGCAAAAAAAATATGAAAACATTCTTTTAAGGCTTAAATGTCAAAAATGTTCGCTTCGCGCATTATTCTATGTCTCTTTATTTATGAACAATGAAGAGAATGATTAATGAAGCCATCACCACTGAAGCAGAAATTTTAACACTTTTTCTGTGACGCGCGCGATAAAATACATATTCGAATGTAAGTAGTCTGCAAATCATATAGAAACATCAAAGTATGATACGTTGAGTCACACTTGGAGTTAACTGAAATTAATTCTTCGTCGCGAAAAACTCAACCGCGTCATTTCGCATCGCGTTTGTTGGTATACTCCTTTACTATATATATATGTAGTTACACTACTAATATATTTTCAAGTGATTTTCTAGTTGATTTTAATTTCTTTACGATGCGCAATACTCTCTATGTCGATGTTCAACTATGTTTTTAATATTAATTTCCTATTATCGTTTGATTGCGTGGTTGTGTTATACTTATTATTACTAAGGCTGGTTGCCTATAGTGGTGGGAAATATCACCTGACTACCTGGCTATAATGTCAGACTTGGACTAAAACTCCCATTCCCACCTCTCAGTTATAATTTATACCAGGCTGCCACGGATATAATATCTTGTCCCCATTCCGAGACAGCTATCTATATTATTTATTATGTTCAGCCGTTTCATTCATTCATTCAAACTCGATTTCGACATTTCTAATATTGGTATACTGTTGATGAGTTGAATACATATTCTGCGTTCACCGGCATCTACGCCAAGTTAGTTATCGTGCGCTATTTTGTATTAATACCAGTCTGTTTAAATATTTTAGTAAGTCGTAAACATTGCATATAGTCTTAAAACCCTTTTTTGGACAACCGAAATTAATTATAAATGTGGTGTGTCATATATTATGTTACAGTTTTATCGATTGCTTGAATTTATTTCTACCGACTCTATAGGTCATCGGCTGCCGGAATATCGATCGGCAGTTATTATGCGATTTGTTTTTCCTTTTTCCTGAATTCCCTCGTGTCTTCTCCTCCTTCAACGTCAGCACCACTCAGTAGTCAACCGGGTTTCGGCATTGAATTTAGATGTTAAATATATATATTGCTGCGGCCGACTTCAATTAATTGAACTATGTAAATTTCTATGGCGGACAAGTTGGCGTATAATTCAGTTAAATTTATACTGAAATACATTATTGTGAAGTCTTTTCAACGTTGAATTTGATTAATAATTAAAACGATTTCTGTTCAATAGTTTTTTATGCGTAATAATCATAAATTAAGAATCATATCTGTGGTTTCGTAAAAACAAGATTTATATTTAGAATTAAACTAAATGTTAGGATTTTAAAATGTATAAATTTTGTATTATTTGAATAATTTATTTTTATGTAATATTATTTTAGTTTAGTTTGAATAATAATAGAATATATTTTTTGTTTCTTTTTGCTTTTATTAGAAAACTTTTAATTTATTTCTCCCACTTCTTTATTAGTTATGAAATGTATTACAACACATTAATTAATTAAATATAAAGGCCCTATTTATATCCTTATGCCTTAATAACCGGCAGCTTTAAACAGTTACCCTATTTTACAGAACGGCATGTTTATCTACAATTGGGTTTTAATCAAGACTTCCACTGAAATAGAGAAGATAAAATACGTCGCGTTATCATATTTTGTTAACAGTTAATTCTATACATCTTCGCTCCCGACATGTTGGTACCTTTATATAATGAGTTAAATCTTCCCAATCTGGGATGGTTCAATCCTCTTGGTTGAACACGGAAACATGTTATACACCACTGTTCTCATTGACGGCTGCCTCCAAAGCGCTTTTTAATTTACTTTATTGACTTCATATATATATTAGTAGATATTTTCAAAGACATCGAGGAAGCGCTTATCACGATCCCTAGAGCTTTGGTTTAGTTGCTAAACTGTAAATCTTTGTTTATCCTTTTTTTCAACATTTATAAGGTTCTACCATCTGTTCTTTAATGCTATAGTTGTTTTTTAACGATATAAGCAGAGATTTTTAATGTATCAAAATAGTAACGAAAATAGGGTGTCATGGGACAATTGCATGTTTTGTCCTGGTCGATAATTCACCCTTCACACAAACAAAACATCGTTTTCAAATGTTACATTATCTTAATTAAGCTTTCCAGAATAAGATAAGTTTCATAAACAGTATGCTTTCTAAAAGATAAGGCATTAAAATATTAAAAATTAAACAATAGAATCAGTAAAAATATTATATATGATAAGTAAAATATACAGATTAAAATTTATCTGTTTAAAATATAAGATTATTTTTAATGGAAAATTTTTCTTTCTGTCGTTTAGTATGTATTCCTTTGCGGAAAGATTTTATTACTTATTCAATATGTTATTTTTTTATCAATAAATGAAATATTTTTATATAGAAATTATTTCTTTGACTTTTACTTTTCAAAGGGGTATAAAGTAATTTGTTTCAAAAACAGAGTTTTTAGTGAAAATATATTATATTTTTATCGCAATATGCAAATTATGTGTTTCCTTTATTTCTAATGTGATTCTTGAACTTCAAAATAACTTTATTTTTCTGACTTAGTTAATATATATATTAAAGATCTATTAATGACATAAACCGTTTTTGTAAGGATTTTCAGCTGAAATTTTATTTAAAAAAACAGTTATTATAAACTTGAAAGGCATTTTCGTATCAAACATTATCGTAACTAATGAATATGAAAAACAAAATGTGTACAATAGTAATTACACAAATGATTATAGTTGGAGATTTTGCAATTATTTTTTCTCATGAAATGTGTAATTAAATAATAATTTTGTTTCTAAGTTATGTAGGTTATATTATTATAGACATATATATGGAAATTTTTGTATCGTGAGTTATATTATGATTAAATTTAACTTATAAGTTGAAACTATTATTTATAGTATTGCTATTAATCTTAACATAAAGTAAATTAGCTTATATAACCTTCTATTATATTTGTTTAAGAATATTGTATGTAGAATACGTCTTAGATTTTATGCATACCATTTCAATTTGTATAAAAAATATTACCTGCTTCGTAGTTTTCACCAAAATGGATACATCATTTTTATAATACTTTCTTTTGAGTTTATTTTGAGCACACCAAATAACATTGAATCAATAGATAACAATATTGTCTCTAATAGTTCATTCACGCCAGCAGCCTAAAAATAGTAACACTAGACTACCTATACTGAATTTGTTGTCACAATATTGCAACGTCACTGAATTGTTGATGCTGTAAATAGACGGTAATATCTTCCAGCATGGAGCTTATGATTGCAACAGAAGACAAATTCTTGTATAAAAGCCAGATCTCCGTTGTACAGGCTCTATATACCATTCTAATTTCTTGCTAGTGAACAATTTTACTAAACCATACAGTTATTTAACATGGGGCAACTGTTCGCTAAATTTGCCGACTTATGGCAAGACTGGAGCCAGGGCCCGCCAAAGCGGATCCTCATGCTGGGATTGGACGCCGCCGGGAAGACGACAATTCTTTACAAGCTCAAGTTGAACGAGACCGTCACCACCATCCCCACCATCGGGTTCAACGTTGAGGAGGTGACGCCCTGCAAGGGGGTCACCTTCACCGTGTGGGATGTCGGTGGCCAGGAGAAGATCCGGAGACTCTGGTACCATTACTACACTAAGGCGGAGGGCGTCATCTTCGTCGTGGACAGCAATGACCGGGAGCGCGTGGCCGAGGCGCGGGAAGAGTTGTCCCGAGTCCTCGAGGATGCCAGCATGACCGAGGTGCCGCTAGTGGTTGTAGCGAACAAGCAGGACCTGCCGATGGCTTTGTCGCCGGCGGAACTTGTGGACAAACTGGGACTGCGGGAGCTGGGTAGGACGCGTGACTGGAGTATTCAGGGAGCCACGGCGCCGTCTGGGGAGGGCATTTATGAGGCGATGCAGACCATGGCGAAGTATTCGAAGGCGTTTTCTAACTCACGCAAATCGTGGAATCCTTGAGGACGGTTATTGTGGTCTATCAGACATTACTATCTGTGTAAGGTTACTTTATTTCTCAGAGTGTATTTTATATATGTTATCTTTAAGCTTATTTTGACAATTAATTCTTCTATTTGTACTTGTGATCTGTAAATATATTGTAAATATTTTATGTATTTATTGATTTGTTATACATGTGTCCATAATATTATATATTTTACTAATTATATATATTTTATTTATTTGCTTAATTTTTTATCTTGAATTTAAATAATACATTCTATATTGGTTGCATAACCAAATTTAAAAAAAATTAAATATTATTTCAACATAATCTAAATGATTTAAATTTTATACAAAACCAGTATAATGATAACTCCTACTCATGGTGAAAATTTTTAATATTTATAGTTCCAGTAAAGGATTTCTATAATACACTGTTAACATATTGACAGTTGTGTTTTAATCCTACCTTTCATATTGTTATTACACATTCTATATAAGCTACTTGGTATTGTGTTAATCTATAGAGATATATATTAAAGTATTAGCAAATAAAACAAATTATATGTATTAATAGGCCTACCATAAATAATGATATAATATTGTTACTTTATTCTCTTTGTTTCGTTTTACTTCAACTGACATTTAATTTTTTAATAAGTGTATTTATTCAATTCATATTGCTTCACTGCCTTTCTGAAACCAGTTCCCATTATCAAGCAATATTATTATACCTTTATTCGTTTTAGGAAATTTGAAGAAACAAAAATTTAATTAGGAAAATACAAGAAAAGACGATGACTAGAAAACATGGAATAGGCAGGGAAATTATTAATATAAAGAATTTTTTATTTACCTTCTGCAAATGTTACATTTTCAATATTATTTAAAAATTGTCCATGGCTTTTTTACTTCATTTCATATGTACTGTATTTTTATAATATTTCAGTTTCATCGTCTATATATTAGAATTATATGTTGAACTATAACTGGAAAATTATATCAAATCATAAAAAAACGCAGGATCTATATGGTGTTAAAAATCAACACGACTAGTAGAACAATGACAGTAGAAGTTCATATCTGCTTAATTTTGAAATCTTTTCACTGCAAACCCATTAAGCTAAATACAGATGGGGATATGGATCATAATTCTATAATGCCGATATTATAAATTTATTCTTTTCAAAATTTTTCAGAGAATATAAATGTAGTGAAGAAGCAAATATAATTTGATAAATCTTGAACAAGTATTATTTACAACATGGATTTATGTTGTTTGTTTGCTTTTTCATCTCGCTATTATTTGTCTGACCTTTTGCCTCATTATTTCTAATCACAGACCTCGGTTTAATTTACTGCATACTATGCTTGCTTTTGTCTTTAGTTTTCTTTTATAGTTTAGATCTGAAAAAATGGTTTGTTTGAATAATATTAGAAATTGTTTTGTGTTGTGTAATACATATTTACCAAACATTTGACTTCTAAGCTGTTCAAACTTTTGTCTCTTTAAAACCCACAGCCATTGTTGAAAGTGTGATAGTCATTATTTAAATAGCGGCAACGCTATATGACCCTCTGTGTTTTATGTTTGCACTATAAAACAAAAATACGGTGTTTTTATAATATAATAGAGGTGGTTACTGTTCAAACTAGTTTAAAAATACGATTTCAGAAAAGCAAAAAATTAACTGCAATACATTATCTTGGTAAATTAAATTAAAATAAAATATTTTAAAAATTGTAATATAATATACTATTTTTATCAATCATTAGTATATTATTAAACGTACTTAATCCTGCAAATAGAACTTTACACAATAATTTCAGTAGAATTATAAAATATAACTACAATTGTATCGCTTTTTATCTACTGCTTTAAAAACATTGATCCTGTTGTAACTTCTGAGAGTTACATATAAATATGTTAACCAACTTATTAATTGCCCTTTAATGGCTTCATTTAACTTTATCACAACCCGTCAGGTATAGACTGTACGATAAAAAGAAGACGCTGGAAGCAAATGGAGACTTGAATTCCACAGAGCAGGAGTCAACACAACCCACGGGTGGCAATCAACAATTAAAGCAAAAGTTGGTGCTTCATATTATTATTTCAAATGATGTATCCAACCAGTTGCAGATAATATAACGTGTACTATACGTAAAATACTTTTTAATCAAGTTCTAAATAGTTTTTGTGAATATTTGTGCGTCTGTATGATTTTGTTTTAATTTAATTATTTTCTTAAAACAAGTGCCAATGAATCTAATGCGACATTATCAGTTGTCGATCTCCTCTCCCAGTATATTTTGTTATGTTGTACTATAATATTAGAATCCAGTTCTGTTGTTGCCTCACACAGCTACATACTTTATTTTAATCAATATCTATCAACGTGGAAATAATATTTAATTAAGCTTTGTTCACCTAGGCGTGTATCATACACGTGTATTATAGATACATTCTAATGCGTGTAAATACATTTCACTATCTTTGATACACGTGTATAATACACATTGTAAAGTGTAAATTAGATGTTCGTGTATAAAATGTTTTCAGTTCACATTA
>JAUZND010066549.1:0-17518 GCA_034780555.1 Coelogynopora nodosa | reverse complement strand
CTTGGGTGTTGTCTGTGTTGTCAAGCATGCCCCTTTGGGTGTTGCACGTGTTGTCAAGCATGCCCCTTTGGGTGTTGCACGTGTTGTCAAGCATGCCCCTTGGGTGTTGTCTGTGTTGTCAAGCATTCCCGTTGGGTGTTGTCTGTATTGTCAAGCAAGTCGTAACCTAGCACCCTCGTGTTGTTGTTATTATTGTCAAACATGCCGTAACTTAGCACCATCTTATTGCTGTCTGTGTTGTTAGGCATGTCGTAACCTAGCACCCTCTTCTTCTTGTATATGTGTTGTAGAGATGCCGTAACCCTCGAAAATGATGAAATGTTAAATAAGCAACAACAGCAAAAAGTATGGTTAGTCCCAAACCAACAAATAAATATGAATAGAATTTTGTAAGACAAGATTAATGTATAGAACTAAATTTAGAATACACGTTTTTTATATTAATGTTCTATGGTCGAGAGGTTATTTACAATCTCTTCCAATCTTCAACTGTGAAAATATTTGTAATTTTATTTTAAAATATAAAACAAAAATTTACTTATAATTTTTTATTTAAATCAGTAGACCTTTCGCTTGTCAGTTTAAACAGTTTAATTAGATATTTTAATTAATCGTTTTGTGGGTTTGTTCTTATACTATTTGACTCTAGCGAGAATTGGCTCTCGATTTCTGTTATTGATATTTTATGTTTCGTGGTTACTGAAATATTTTCCGTGCTTTTAACATGTTGTTTAACCAATTTTATTTCATAGTATCAAAAACCAAAATTATGTTTCTATGTTAATATTTAAACAAGAAATTAGAATTAATAAATTAATATCATTAAATGTTTTTATACTAACTAAGCTTATTTGGCGGAATTGTTTGTGAAATTAGTTTAAGTTTCTTTTTCTTGAGTCGAAAATTGTACTTAACATATATATTTGTCCCATTTGTTGCTTAACGGTTGCCCTATATCTTTCTTTTAAAAATGTCCACACAATACTAAATGACCAATTCTCAAATATAATGTTGTAATCTTCCAATTTAAATCATTTGTGCATATTATGAAGCATGCATCATTATTCCAAAAATTTAACATAATTGTTATCTGGTTTTAACACATTAACTCCCCAATTATTGTTATGAAAACATACTTATAAAAGAATACAAAATGATATATTATTTATCTTTTTGTTTTTTGTTATCTAGGATATTCCTCCTCACCTTATACTATAGTATACCTCACCTCACGTACGCTATAGAGCGACAGTTAAATTCAATATATTTGTTTTTGTTTTTGATAATAACAATTGATAGAAACAAATATAATGCTTAAAATGATTACTTTACCAATGACTCAACATTTAACCCGATTTAATAGAAGCCTTATAATTATTAATACTAATTTAAACATACATATATAGTTCCGTAAGAAAGTGTTTACCAAATGAAACATTTTCCTACCCAATTTATAATTAACAGTGGCTAAAACACTTTATCAGCACGCTGAAACAATTGACTATATAATAAATAATCTCGCCTGTTGACTTCATTGTTAGAAATCACCGACATTGCGGCGACTAATTAATTACTAAATCGACCTGAACTCAAGGCTCCGTATATAATCACCAAAGATACAAACAGAGAGGAAGGAGTCTTTTTGTTTAGAAATGTCATGTTTCATTCATTTTTCATACTTAATATTTAATATTTCGCACAATTTTCCATTTCTCTCTCCATCCGTGTCTAATAATAATCAGCTGTCTGTTCTATTCTGTTGATGGGTGTGGTACACGCTCTACACTTCACTGCGCTAACGAACGCTTTATTTAACAGTTGGGACACCCAGCTATATAATATGAAGCGTCAATTATAGACAACACTTAATAATAGGAAAATTGTGAAAGGAATATACTAGTTTAGTGTCTGAACAGTACCGTGAAAATTGAGGCAAAAAATGGTTTTTCAATGTTTTCTTTAAAAGTTTTCAGTATTATCAAGGTATATATTTATATATTTTATATGCATTTATTATATTAAATTCATTTTTAGCAAATTTTACTTAGTTTGAAAAGCACAAAAAAGCTGAACAAATGTCCCTTATTTTCAATAGAATCTACTTTGTTCCATTTTTGTAAAAGTTATCTCTAATGTCGTTTGAATTGTGTTTTTATTTTAATATTTAAACAAATAGTTAAGGTTAGGTTACCACCTTCTGCAAACTCTTATAATTTAATTAAATACTTATTTTTAGTTGAAGTTTTACATATGCATAATAAGAATATTATTTAAGTATATGCAATTGAATCAAAAAGTAAGTATATAAGCTACTAATGTAAATATTTGTTATACAACCTTTTCCCCAGATTCACATTAAGAAACTAAACATCGTATAGAGATAAATTTTGTGTCAAAATGTAGGTCTCATCAAAATAAAAATGGATTTTTCGAGTTACCAATATTTGACCTACTTCCCTGTACTTATAAAGATATAAGCGTACGTCATATCTCAGGCCGTAGGTAAACTATTCACCAACGCAAAATTACAATTTTATTTTAAAGAGACCAACATTTAGACACTAATCTGGATAATATGAATCTGGTGATGAATGTAGGAATAAAATACCAAAGCAGGTCATGGCTGCCTCAGTAAATAGGTCAAATATTGATTAACGCATGAAATTAATTTTTATTATGACGAGACCTATAGTTTGACACCAAACTTTTCTCTGTACAATGATACGTTCCCAATATGAATCAGTAATGAATGTAGGGATAATATACAAAAGTAGGTCATGGCTGGCTCAGTAAATAGGTCAAATATTGACTAACGCATAACATTATTTTTTGATGACGAGACCTATAGTTTGACATCAAAATTGTCTCTGTACGATCTTCCGTTTATATAGTAAACGGAATATGAATCTGCTGAATATTGTATATATTTTGTAAACATACTTTTAAAAATATTACAGATTCTACAGACAAATTTGTCCAAATACATCATTGAACGCTCACACATTCATGCTATCTTCTCACAGTATTAAAACAGATTAAGCTCTGACTTAGTATCTTGCTTACTGTTATTATCCATGGTTTCACCCTCAGTTTTCACAGTCTCCAGAAAGTCCCTCCAGCGCTCATTCTGTGAAGTCGTTGCAGCAACTTTATGGTTCTCCGCGAACCTTGAAAATGTTGCCGGAGTACGAGAGTGGTGGTGGTGGAGGTGGTGGTGTTGGCAGCGGCGAAGGCGGAGGCGGGGAGAGCATGTCCCTGCGGAAAGCGAGTCATCGTTTCTTTCCAGGAGATGCCACACTTCCTCGACAGTTGTCCAGTCACAGAAAGAGTGTCATGATCTTTTTTAAGGTGCAAGAATACCAACTACAAGAAGCAAATTTTCCCAGGATTGTTGCATCACTTGCGATCGATCCGTTTTTAAATAATTGGTGGAATTTAACCATATCTGATTTATTGATTTTAAAGGTGTCCATTATTATTACTTTGTGTTCTTGGTCAAAGGTGTCCCTTATCTACACATAATATATTTGGTATAAAAATTGTCGTGAAACTTATATATTTCGTTTAATACCTCTCCTGGCGCTTCTTTCTTTTTGACCTTTTTGAAAATAATGATTATGTAAACTATCCCAATCATCATATATATCTATTTAACCTCCTCAACTGTTTCAAACATAAAGTGGCTTATACGGTTAATATAGAATATTGGTGATACTTTTAAATTATGTTTGTTTAATGAAGACTACGTTTCATTTAAATTATGACATTTAATTACTTGTTTGCACCATCGTGTTTTAATTGAATATAATTTAAGATCCTTTTAGTTAAAATTCCCATGACTAAGATGTAATAAATATGCAACGAAATATTATAAATAAATGACTCTTTAAACTTATTGAGTAACACATTCGAGTATACTTTTTTACGCAAGAAACAAAATTGTAGCAAATTATATATGTTGCAATAGTGAAACAGGGAGATAAAAAGATGCATTGTCCAGATTGCATATTTATTACTAATAATTGCCAAACCCATCTCAAGGCGTCCGCCTCTAATTACAAATAATGTACATATTAAATATTGTGTAAACTGGCCGTTTTCTTTAACTCATAGCAATTAGGTTCAATTTTGAAATGAATATCAAGCGGATAATATGTTTAACAAAAGAAAGCTCGTTAAAACTAATATTGTGTATGTAGAATCATTGCCCGAGTAGACGGACAGGTGTTAACATTATAATACTGATTTGATTATATTCATAACCCAAATTAATAGATGTCAATTAATTGATATGCATTACTGTATAACCTATATACATGTAACGGTCTCTAGCTCCCCTTCTTGTGAATTGCCACCTGTACAGGACCGCATGGACCGGCTCAATGCCCAATTGGCCGAGTACTCCAGCGGGGGCCTGCCACCCAACCCTGATCATGTGGTACAGAATGTAGTGGAGCTGCCGGAAAATCTGCTCACGTTGGAACTCTCTTGGGAGGATATTGTCTTGGACTCGCAGGTGTGTACAGTATTTAATTAACAAATAAATGGACAATATCCCCATACAGTTTTGGCGAGATTGTCCATTTCTGTTTCTGAAGCGAAGCTGAGGAGATTTGAAGATGTATTCCGCATAAAACGTTACATATTATTATGTGCTGATTGATTGGGCAATTATATTTAACAAAATAATTATAAATAATTATCATCAGGACATTTTAATTGAAGTGTTTTATTATTCAATTTCTTAAAAATATAAATTCTTCTACAAAGCATAGGAATATACAATATACGCAGTATTATTCACACCATTAGTATAATGCACATACCACATATCTACTCTTTCGATGATAATACAATAAATACGATAAGATTCGATAATACAATGATAGTTCGATCTTTTTTTTATTGTAAAATAGCTCACTATAAATATAATCTTTAAATTAAAAAACATATTGCATTCTATTATATTCGAAATTTACATTACGCAATAAATCCTAAACAGAAGTACATGCTATATATATATATATATATATATATATACATGCTATATATTTGAAGAACATTTATTTTCCAAACTAATTAAAATAAGAATTTCGTTGAATTTATTTCTTTTGATAAAAAAGTTCTTCTTCATAAGTCATGAATTTCAAAATTACGTAGCATTCCAAATACAATACTGAACAACAAATATGCAATACAAGTACAATACTGAACCACAATTATGCAATACAAATACCTGTAAATACCTTTCAATACCTGTAAACTTCTTTCAAATTGTCCCGATATCTGAAAAGCTATCCAAAGATACACAATAATGACTTAAGAATTTTTATATTTTTTTATTCATAATGAGTCATTATTTAATATCTCTGATGTTAACTCTGTGCTTCTCTTGTTTTTACAACATAAATCAAGACATATTCATTCATTTTATTAAAAATATAATGTCCTTTGCACCGTTTAGCATTATAACCTTTTTAGAAATTTTTAGAAAGTTTAATAAGAGTTAATCTGCAAAATAATATCCCTGAACGAATCACTATTTGAAAATGAAAAAATAAAATGTTATATTTCTTATAATTATAATTATAATTATATGAAACGCTATTATTATTATTATTACGATTTTAATAATCGCATTAAATAATTCGTAATATATTACAAATAATTAACTGTATCATGCGAATATTAAACTACGTCAATAATGAAACAACAAAAATATTTTTTGTTAAATTTGTTTATTTTATATTAATAATTTCATGTTATATTTTTTTGCAGAAAGCGTTTTTGTTTAATACATTTTATTGATTTTATATATCCTCTGCGATGAACTTTTCTGAAACTATGCTACATCTTCAATAGAAAATGTAATGTAAGATGGAGCACATACAAATGATGCTGTGCAACTAAAAATTGTTTTTATTTTCGGCTAAGTTATAAATTTTAATATAAAAGCAGAACAACAAGGTTGTAAAAAATTCCAGCAAACTTTTACTTTTATATCCTGATATATATATATGATAATCGGTCCACTATGAACTTTAAAAGTTTATAACATTTCCAATGCAAACACAAAAGGGGATAGATCTTTTATTTTCTTACAATCAGTAAGTTCGTGAAAATATTATATTCATAAACTTCACAAATAAGTGGCATCATATAAAATTGAAATTCTAGACATCCCACACAACTAGTTTATTTGATCTATCTTTCTAAAAGAAAAAAATATTTAAAAGTTCCACGCCACTGTTTAACATCAAAAAAATGGAATTCGTTTGATGTGTGAAAATAGTTGTTATTACTGAGTCCATTTTGTAATCTTTAAAGTGCTTCAATGTTTTCAACAATAACAACATTTGAAACTATTTGATTAGTTTAAACATTCTTGATAAATAAGATAGCGGTTTTAATTATGATCCCATTTCGATATTATAAATATAAGTAACGATATCACTAACGATTGTAAGTATACACTGACCTGAAATAAAATATCTATTAAAATTAGTTATTTCTAAAATGCGTTGCTTAGTGACAAACATTTCATGAGGATAGATGGTCATTGAAATTGATTTTTAACACGTTTCAAAAAGCAATAAATATATTTAAGTAAAGAGGAGAATTTTAATGATATGGCCTATGTGTACCACTTGATGTTTTATATATATATTAATTGCTCAACTGAATCTGTTATTATGTTATAGATAATAACGGTTTGGAGGTCATTTTGAAAATGTAAACGGAAGGGACGGACTGAGATTTTATATTTTGTATATTTTCCAACTACTTAATTAACTTATGAGATAGCCCATGCAGCCGGTTAAGGCGCTAGTCATTAAGTGTAAAGGCAGCGGGTTCGAATCCCAGAAGTGTACCTAATCTCTCCCTGGAAATGTCGGAAATGGCCCTCTGTGATGTATTATGTAAAAAATAAATTCTAAAATAATTTTTCTTTATGTATTTATAAAATATTTTTATTATTTTAAGAACCCGAAAAGTTACTTTATTTTCACAGCCAAAATACAGGAACATGTCGTGGAATAGTGTCCTTTTAGTTAGATTATAATTAAGACTCGTATTAAACATATTAGTAAATTAATTTAATTCAGTTAGCAAATATTATGTTTTTTTATATATAATACTACTGATGAAATGTAGTTATTTGGTATAAATTAATAATATAATGTGATTTGTTTAAATCAATTATTATGTGAATATATATGTTTTACTTATTTGTTTTTGATTGAAGAAAACATTAATAAAACAAAAAAGTATAAATACGATATTCAACACAATGAACGAAACATAACACATGTATTAAATAAGAATAATATATTCAAGTATTTAATTTATGCATTTTTGAGTGCTTAAGCGATCAAATCATTTTTTGATGAAAATATAATTACTGTATAAAAGTTATATATTTTTTTTACAGTTTTAAACAATACAAAACTTATACATATTTCTTTCAAAAGGTGATAATATATGTGAATAAGGACGCTGACTGCTCAAGTATAGTGGACTTCAGAAACAAAATCTCTATAAATTTAGTATATTTATTAATTAATTAATTATAAATTTATATTTATTTAGTAAATATATTATAACATTTTTATGTTTAAAATATTATATTTTGCTTCTGAACTCAAATTTTCTATATATTTTATTTGAAAAAGTGTATTAAATGAATAATGAATTAATAAACATACAGCATATTGAGTGCTGTTCTTTTATATCAATATCAATTTCTTAAAAAGATGATGCATTCATATTAAATAAAACACAAACATCAAGTGGCTATATGCTAGCACATATAATATGAATTAAGTTTGGTTGCAGAAAAGCGTGTCAAAATGCAATTTCAACAAAAATTGGAACTAAATAATAATTTTAAAAAAATTCTTCTCTAAACGTCTTCCTCTGTATACATATACAGTATATAAGGCACACTGTGGACATCAGTTTCATGAATACATACAAGACTAGAATACATGGAAGCATGACACTATAACTATATACAATCTCATTAGTATACGAAAAGAAGTTGGAAGATTATCTGCGAAATTGCCATTTTTATTTTTCCTCAAGCGATGGGCAAAAATTATATATTTCACAAAAAGTGTCTCCCTTTCAAATCAGCTTGCTTGGAAGCAGTGTTGAGTGTGCTCCTGGTTGCTGACCTAGATCGGAGACGGAATTCTTTTTCGTTAGCATATCAATTTTGGAATAAATCAACATTTTGTCTTTCTGTATATATAATGTATGTCTATATATATATATAATAGACGTGATTTGTTCTCAAAGTGATGCGCACACCTAACTCATCTGTCACTTCAAGTGATACAATAAGTTATTTTTAAAACCTATAATAATAATTAATAAGTGTAAGACATACCTTTATTATTTTGAGTAAAATAGTTAATTAATTTATTAACAATTTAAATTACATCTAAAATGTATTAAATATCTTTTTTATATTTTAACCCTTTAATTATACGTTTGATAATAGACAAAATTATCTAATCAAAAAATATTTCAGCTCTATAATTTCTGATAGTTAACCTTGAACATATCAAAAGTCGATACCGTTTTTATGTTTGACTTTTTATGACGTAATCCGTATTAAACCATATAACCGTTAGCCATGTTTCTGTTAAATGTCTGTTAAAGTTCCTGTTAAATATTTAAAACTTTCATACGACTAATGTTGAAATTTCACATGTGATAATCAACAACATATTTTTTCTAATACAGCCGACTACAAATATGTATCATTTTTATCTCCCTACACTCTTAGGATAAATGGTCTCATATCGATTTTCGCTTACCTTTTCTATTGTTTTCTATTGATTTTCTATTGATTTTCTATTGATTTTTTACTACTAGCTGTAATCTAACACTTTATCACTTAATTGTTTTCACAAAAATAAATGTTGACAATAATGATAGTATGCGCGCACTTTTTAAATATTTTTATTAGTTAAAACGTATTTAATTTAAAGGTTAATTACATTTTCTAAATTTGCTATATTTAAACAAAATTAAGAAAATAACAAACTTATATAATTTTGTTAAAGTAATGCATTCTGATAATAATTAATATAACAATAACTCAAAATACAAATACTATTTATTTTCGAGTAGCTTATTATGTTTCGTCATTAATTACACTCTATAATACATCAACAGAGAAATATATTATTAACAATATTATCGCGTGTGTTTTGCGGGAATCATTTATAAATGTTGAAATCTCGGCCAAGTTAATATTATATCGCTCAACTTTCAAACTCTATGGACAATAAATAAAGCAGCTTTGAAAACCAAACCCTTAAAATTGATTGATTTTACGTGAAAGTGAAAAAAAAGAAAAAACAAGACGAACGTCCCCAACTTCTTCTATTTCTAAACAACACATGTCGGAGCCTCCCTAAACGGCAGATTTTTTCATGAACTCTTATAAAAGACATTTTTGTCCCACAACTTTCGCCTCCCCCCCCCCTTCCTCTCCCGTTCCTCCCCCCTACATCTTTCGCGTATTTCTGAGATGTTCTATTAATAAATAAATTTATCTTTTTCTCTTGCTATTGCTCTTGCTCTTTCTCTCTCTCTCTATTTCTTTCTTTCTTGCTCTTTCTTTCTCTCTCTCTCTCTCTCTTTCTATTTCAGAACCTCGGGATACCGGAACAGAAACAGCAGGCGGCAATCTGGGAGATGCTCCAGACTGAGGTCAACTTTATCACCCAACTGAGGAGCATTATTGACGTAAGTGTTGTCATCCAAATCAACCCTGAGTGTTGATCACATCTTTTGGTTATCCACCGCATCACGCGGCTTGTTATATGATATTCGCGGGGTTGGACAAGTTTGAGGTGAATTTCAAGCATCCTATCTTGCCTTCTTCGGCAGATTTATTGTTTACTCAGTATCCCCATTCTTTTGATGCACGTATTCTTTCTTGGAAAATGAAAGCGGCATTCTTTTCTATGGGTTGAAGTGGATGGATCTTCAAATGCACATATGACAGTAAAAAATAATTTAAAATGAAATGTTAGCACCTTTGTCATTTTTAAAAGAAGTATTTTAATATAATCAGCATTTTCCACGCATTTTAGGTTTCTTCATGAGTTCAAATTAGTTAAATAAACACAATAAGGATAATATTATTACTTTAGTTATTCTTGATTATTATTATTAATATCAATATAACATAATTATATATAACAATATCTTCATAAAGCATCTCTACAACATAGTCATTAAGTAAGCGTGATAATGTGTTTTAAAAAATGGTATTATATATACAAAAAGACAATTTTTTAATATTTACTAACCTTAAACTAAACTTGAATTTATCAATGTTTTATTTAACTTATCGATAATAATATTCCCTTCAGAAATCTTAATTCTTTTTTAATCACCATGCTCTGGCGCAATTAACATATTTAAAAAAAAACTGTGTTGTATGGGCCTACTCAAGTCTAGTTCGGCTTTGAATAAATCAATTCCTCCCTTCGGTTAGTCTCTGAAGTCAAATTCAAGTATAGACATTGTTAAGACAATATTTGTGGTTTGAACTAACTCTACTTAACTTCACTATATATATATATTCAGATATAATTAATTGGTAGAACATTTTGCATGCAATGTGTATAATACTGATGGAAATATAAAACCTTATGGTTATGAAGGAGGAAACTGACTTCGTCAAATATGATATCTAGTGGGAAAGCCTTTATCTATGTCAGCTGTCACATTACGATACATATATAGATATAGTTTTTACTATATATCATCAAAATAAGTATTTTAAAGGTATTTTGAAGTATAACGTATTTTGAAGCCTTTATCTGTGTCAGCTGTCACATTACGATATATATATAGATATCGTTTTTACTATATGTCGTAAAAAAGTATTTTAAAGGTTCAATGCAACAGATAAATATGTACGTCATTATTTACAACAGGTTCACCTGTAAAATATCAATCAAACAATTTTATTTGCTTAATTTTATGATGAAATAACGTTCACAAAAACTATCCGTATCATTCCATAATAAGTGAATCAAACATGTTTGACAAACATTGCAAATATATTTTTAACAATATAGATATATACAAGATTGATTGATTGTTAGTAAACAAATACATATTATTAATAATAACCGATAACAAACGTTGTTTATAGTAATAAAAGCATTTTCCCTCTAATTAACCAGCTGCATGTTTGATAACTTACTTACATTAAATATAAGTACGCCGCCAAAGAGAAAAACTACAGAGTTTACACTAGAAAAAACGATATATTGTGTATCACATTTTAAAAGAGTCACCTAAACAATTATAAAATCAAGAACTAGTTGACGACTCATTTGTTTATAATGTTATCATTAATTACGTAGGTAACCCTCATGTTGGTGCAATCAGTTGGTGCCCTCATGTTGGTGCAATCAGTTGGTGCCCTCATGTTGGTGCAATCAGTGTAATTGTAATCAATTTCTAATATGTGCACCATTTGGGGAACATTTGGGAATTAGTGACTCATTTATTCACTTTCGAATAAAAATGCATCAATTCTTAGTATTTGTCGGACTACACTTTTCAAGAAAAATAATTTCTACTATATATTTAAGTTTATAATAATTTAATTCAATAAATACATACAATGTGTAATATGGTTGACAATATGTAAAATTAATTGAATAAATACTAAAAATGTGTAACATGGTTTACAATATATAAAATTAATCAAGCGAAAGGCCAGGATGTTTAAATGTTTGTGTATTAATTCAAAATATATTTAATTAATTTAGAATAAAATAAATAAAATAAAATAATAATTAAAATAAAATAAAATTCCTTGAAAAAGCGAAAAGCCAAGGTTGGTAAAAAAAAATTGCGTTTTTATTTATTTATTCTATTAGATTTATATTTATTAGTATTAACTTGATCACGCCTTTGTGTTGTTTTTTATAAATAATGAAGTCCAGGAACGCTATTTTTAACCGGTTTTGTAGTGAAAAAACTCTACAGATTAATTTATAACATGAGAAACATGGAAGTTGTCAACATTTGGTTTGGTACTATGATACTAGCATTTTTATTAAATGTATAAATTAGTTTATTGATAATTAATAATTAATTGATAAATCCCCTTACTCTAATATTATTAGCCATAAAATATAAGATTATCGATTCAGTTTTAAGTTTATTCAAGCAGGTTTATTAACGAAAGAGAATAGAGATCAGAGTTCACACGCTCATTGCAGGATCACTATATTTAATTTGACTAATAAGTATCAAGAGAGGATAGGACTGATATCAAAAGTTTTCAATTGTTTCTATCCATAAATAAGACTATAATAGTTACACTTATTGAAGTATAATTATATATTAAATTAGTTATTTACTTATTTTTATTAATAATTTCTACTTTTTTATAATGGAAAGTTTTATGGAAAAAATGCTATTTATAAATATAATAATTTTTATTACAATATAGCAATTAAACTTCACGGGGATTTTTATACTTTTGATCATGTTTTATATATTCTAAATTTAATTTTTAGGCCACTGACAATGTCAGACAATGTCAGACAGATGTAAATTTGGTACAATTAACTCCGAGAATCACACTAGATGAGAAGTTGATGATACCTTTCGCAATAAACTTCAGAGTAGCTAAGATAAAAACAGTAAAACTAAGGAAATTACATATCTAGGAATAGAAGGCCAAATTGTAATGCCTTGATATCGACACGTCTGACAGATTTATTTTTGGAAATTTCTGAAAATAAATATGACCTATATTTAGAGCGTGTTTTAAAACGTCATAATAGTCATAGTAAACTTGTTGTAAAACTGAATGATTTTTCAAGCTTCCACCCTCACCCCCTCCCAATGACTGTTCTTTTAATAATTTCCATTGCAATATTAAAAATAGAGTTCATTACAATGATCAATTAAACACATTTTGCAGGAAAGGTTGAGAGCAGTGGACGCATACATATTTATAATTTACTATTGCTGTAATAAAATTATTTAATAAATACGATACCAAAATTGTGTTGGACTCATTATGACGTAATCCATATTTAACCACGTAGCCGTTACACATGTTTCCATTAAATATTGAAAACTTTCATTAGGCTAATAA
This sequence comes from Coelogynopora nodosa, assembly GCA_034780555.1. Classification (NCBI taxonomy): domain Eukaryota; kingdom Metazoa; phylum Platyhelminthes; order Proseriata; family Coelogynoporidae; genus Coelogynopora; species Coelogynopora nodosa. Next base: position 4,365 of record JAUZND010066549.1, on the reverse strand, counting down.
GCCGTATTCATAAAAGTGAGATCAATCTCAGTCTCAACAATAAATCTCCTAACTTAGATCTCAGTCTCTCGTCTCAATCTCTTGAGATCAATCTCACTTTTATGAATACGGCCTATTAGGCCATATATAAATGTCACATGTGTTCCAACCTCATTTTCATAATAATCAATATGAAATCAAATATAAGCATAAATCATAAGAAATTTTATGTAAATTATTGACATGTACAAATATAAATGCTGATAAAATTCAGAATTAAAATACGTAAAAAGGGCCATTTTTTAGCTTTTTTTAATCTACTCCGGTATATAGAAACAAATACAATTAACTGATTATAAAACGTAATTGCAAAACATTAAAAATTAAATCGCAAACTTATAGTCAATACATTATAACAATAAAAATATGTGAAAAGGCAACGATACAAAAAAATGAGGCATACATTATTTGACAGAAGAGATATTTAATGTTTTTTCATGGAAGGGATTGATACTAGGTTTAGTGTTTTGCGCAAATTAGTTTACTTTATAGTTGCTTTTCAGCATGAAATGATCAACTCACCATTGATTTTTGTTATTAACTTTAAGAAATCAAAACATCCAAACACTGCTATTTATTTCAGCACATTTATAATCGACTTAGGCCAGCAAAAGTTCACTGACATTTGATGGGAAATAAAACAATTGTTTCAAAAAATTAATTCCAATTTTGATTTAGACTTCGTTTCTCGGCGCTTCTCGATAAGACTACAATTTTGATAATTACATTATTCCTACTTTTTGTTCCCATCCTTCGAGAAACGGTTTGTATTGTAAACAACAAAGTGAATTGTAAACAACTAAGTGAAAAGAGGAGAGCGCCTTCTAATGATCTGGTTTGAACTTTTAGTTTTGGAGTATTCCTCAACAATTTAAAAGCAAAAAAATTAATTGATGTTTCCCTAATTCTTCAATGTTTCGTGAATGCTTCAATGTTTCGCTAATGTTTCAATGTTTCGTGAATGCTTCAATGTTTCGTGAATGCTTCAATGTTTCGTGAATACTTCAATGTTTCATGAATGCTTCAATGTTTCGTGAATTCTTCAATGTTCTGCGAATGCTTCAATGTTTCGTAAATGCTTCAATGTTTCGCAAATGCTTCAATGTTTCGCAAATGCTTTAATGTTTCGCAAATGGTTCAATGTTTCGTAAATGTTTCAATGTTTAGTGAATGCTTCAATGTTTCGGGAATGCTTCAATGTTTCGCGAATGCTTTAATGTTTCATGAATACTTTAATATTTTGTGAATGCTTCAATGTTTCGCAAATGTTTCAATGTTTCGCGAATGCTTCAAATTTATTTCGGCCAACGTGTGTTGTGAAAGACAAATTTAGTTTATTAAAAAATATGTTTTTTAACAAATAAAGCACTGACCAACGTTTCAATCGCTGTTCACGTTTATTTATGTTAGATTTCATTTCAATAATTTTCGTATTTTACTAAATTGTGTTCATATATATATATATATATATATATATATTACGTGAATAAAAAGTTAACCAAAGAGTATAAAAGGGAAGAGTTAATAAATAATGTAAATGATCTAATATTGTCGCAAATGTAGCTGAATAATATAGTAAAATATAAAATAACTCTATATATATATAATCTGTCAATTTTATTCCTGGTAAGTTACATACAAATGAAAAACACACAATTTTGTGTAAAATGTAGGCCTATTACTATTTTTTACTGCTATATTTGATATTACTGCTGGCATATCTCAAAAGGATTTCAATAAATTGACTTCTGATTTATTAACATGAAATTAAAAATAACGTAACATCATTTTTACAAATTTACTTCATTGTTCAATCCAATCCTATCAAAAAAATTCCTGTACAAAAAAGTTCAGTCCACTCCTGAAATTCTTCGTCATAAAATAATAATAGCACATAATATTTCAATTATCATATTGATTACGGGATCATAGTTTCACGGTAAACATGTAACAAATAAGAAGTTAATAGAATGTTTAGTTCAAAACACAATTCAGTCTTCATCTTTAAATTATGTTCCCTGCTCACTTATTGCTGGAAATTTACGGAATAACCATCACAGTATATTATTTGTCCTATCCAATTGTTCCTGTTTAATCGGATCTCCTCAGGGCGAAATACTTGTTCGGAGGAAAATTAACTACTTAGGCCTAATACAGCTAGAATAACATTTCTCAGTATATTTACAAAATTTTCAAATTTGTCTAAATAAATAAATCTATATATGTATATATATATTATATTATATGTCCTTTATAAGTTTTAAATATCTCTGAAATAAACTATAGTAACCAATATTTAGTACATTTTTTAAAAAATAGATGTTGTAAACATAATCCTGATTGTATGGCATAATGCTTTTGAAGATACTGAGTAACACAATGTATCAAAATAACTTTGAATGTAATGGTAATTTTTACATTTGAAGCTAAATTTTAATATTACAAGAATAAGAAAGAAAAGCTTTATTCTTTTTACAGATACATTATAGTTATGGTGAATTATGTGTATTTAGTTATGGGAGATAAAATCTACACTACATTGGGCATATTGGTAAATCTAATATGTGTACAGTAAAAATTTGTGGTAATATACATATAATATAAATAGAAGTGAAAAATCCGTGGACAGTTAATGCTTCGATTATGTTTTATTTAAATATATATATATATATATATACTCTTTCCATAATATAATGCATACTTAAATACTCTATATATGATATATGATAAAGGAAGTACATTAAAAATATACTGTTTATAACCATATTTAAATTCTCTCAAATTGAAATCTTTGAAGCATTTTTTAAGTCGTTTTGATTGACGATCAAAATGTGTTTTTGTCTAAATATAGTTTAAAGATAATTTCCCCTATCAAATATTTTTTTATTGTATATAAGCCAATATTGTAGTTGTCTGTCTTTTGTCTCAATTTTGCACATAATTACTACATGTATATTAAACTACAGCATATAATACATAATTAAGCCAAATGTGTTTATCACATTTATCCGTTTCATACATTTTAGTCAAGATCAATTAGATGACTATATTTTAGAAGCTGCGCATTTTCATATAATAAGTTTATTTATAATGCGTAAAAACATGAATGGGAAATAATTCATTTAATTAACTAGACAAAATTTTAGGAAATGTAAATATTTAGTGTATTATGGAGTAAAAGTTAGGAACATGACTTTTTAACAACATTTTAATATGCTGAATTATTGAATTCACTGCGGTTGCCAAGCCGAATTTTGAGCTTTTGGATCTTCTATAATTAACATAATAAAATCAATAATAAAATAGGAAATTTGTTGACAATTTTTATGAAAAATGAGTTATATATATCTATTGAAATTTATAAACTGTGCCAGAAAAAGCTTTTTATATTACCAAATATTATAAACTTTTTACAAATCTACTAGAAAAATACTTTTCAGGGTCATATCTTCCTTCAATATGATGTCCCAGCCACTATGACATCACTTGTATAAAATAGCAATTTATTTGTAAAGTAAGGTGTGTTGAAAGTGCGTTAACGTTAAAAATATTAATATATTAATAATAGTTTTAAATTATTCAGCTCATTTAGAACAGAAATTAATTCATATCTGTAATATATTTAATTAATATTATGTTTTTGAAAAAGTCTTCCTATTATAAAAAAGCCTATATATAAATGAACCAAACACAAAAATAAATTTAAAATGATTAATATGCAACCAGGGTTGCAACTCCCTGTATGCAACTAACATTTTAATACATAAAATTATTTCATGTACTCGTAAAAACAAATTAATGTGAAAAATTATTATTTCAGAAAATGTCCTCATGTACATATTCAGCTTAAATTAATCAATTAAAATGTCCAACCCAAATGCAGGTTCATCTCTCGGTCTTCTTTGAACTTAGTTCCGACTTCTTCTGCGAAGTGGCAGATCCCTCGAAGATATTCAGCAATCTGGAGGAGGTCTACAGGGCCAACTGTTTCTTCTGGCGGGAATACCTCTCGGAACCGCTAAAACACTCGAGATTAACCGGAGAACTGTTGCAACCCGCGCTTTTCAAAGAAGGCTTTCTCAGAGTAAGATTGTAGTTTCAACAATTTGTATAAGACAAATTGTTGATATATATATATTGTTTGTATAGTGCAGATGGTTTGTATATGGTTGATGTGACTTAGAAGGCCCGCATAGTGAACAAGTTGATGACGATGTTGATAAACATGTTGATGAAGATGTTGATAAACATGTTGATGAAGATGTTGATGAAGATGTTGATGAAGATGTTGATGAAGATGTTGATGAAGATGTTGATGAAGATGTT